>CAKNYM010049004.1:0-16662 GCA_932195095.1 Andricus curvator
CAAGTTCCTCCTAAGCCCCAAGATCTGGCTGAAATGGATGCCATCCTTCGTGGAGATATCTCGCAAGAGTCCGACCTCTGGACCATCAATTGTTCAGTTTATGGTGCTGCGAGAGCTTTGGCTGATTCAAATCGAAGGCTGAAACCGACGATGGATCAAGAGACCAACAGACGCATGCATCAACTGAACAAGAAGATTGGATGGGCAAGACAGAATGCGTCCCGTGTTCAATGTGTAATTGACTACATAACATCTGGTAGACCGTTTACGGAAACGGTTCGAAAGTTCGCCCAAGAACTAAGGATCTTGAATCACACACTAAACAAGTCAAAGCTGCTGACAATCAAGCAGAATATTGTTGACAAAATACGGCTGTTATCTGACGCAAGGAGGAGAATACAGAAGAGGGAGAGATGGATCAGGCAGAATCAACAGTTTCTCGCTGACCCATCGCGCCTCTTCAGCGATCTACCTGTTTCTGTAAAAAATCCACCCAAGCCCAAGGAGGTAGAGACTTTTTGGAGAGAGGTGTACAAGATCCCGAAAACACAAGAGTTGAAAGAAGATACTGACAATATCATCCGCTTCAAGGAGTTTTGCGACAACCTCATAAAATGTGAGGAGGAATGTCCATCAATCACTGCCGAAGAGGTGAAAAAAGCACTTAGAGGCACGAAGAACTTTTCGGATGCTGGACCAGATTGTATCAAGGACTTTTGGTGGAAGAAGTTTACTTTTACACACCAAAATTTGGCCCGCATATCGACCTTATATTTAAAGTCAGAGACGCCCATTCCGCAGTGGCTGGTGTTAGGACACACTATACTCCTGCCAAAAAAAGGCAACTTGTCCAACTCAGAGAATTACAAGCCAATAACTTGTTTGAACACGCTGTATAAGATCTTTACAGCTGTCCTCAACAACAGGATTGTTCGACGAATTGAGCCTGTATGGCGAGAGATGTAGGAACAACGTGGCTCGAAAAAAGGTGTAGCAGGCTGTCAAGAGAACCTGCTAACTTACAGGTGTGTCTGTAAAGACGCTGCAGCCCATCAGCGCGCCCTGTCAATGGTTCGGATTGACTACCGGAAAGCTTTCGATTCAACCTCTCATAGACTTCAATATCTCTTCTAGAAATTATCGTGTGACAACGAACAACGTCACCTTCCAGAGGGGCGTCTTTCAAGGTGATACCATGAGCCCTTCGCTTTTTTGCATCACACTTCTGCCTCTATCTCTCGCACTGCAAAATTCTCCTGGATACCTCTGTGGCGACACTAATCAGCGCGAGCATAAGGTCGCTCATGTATTTTATATGAATGACCTGTAGATCTATGCCTCTGGTAAAAGCAAACTTCAAAGGAAAGATTACTAGAGTTCCCAAGGACCCTGAGCTTGTGGATATAAGTGTTATCAGACATCTTAATACTGGAGAGATCTATATATACCTGGGCGTGCCTCAAAACCGCATTCAGGACATAACATCAGTGTAGGAATCTCTCCGAAGCAGATACAAGCATCTTCTTCGACAGATTTGGTCTTCCAATCTGTCGGCGCTGAACGAGGTATCTACTACTAACATGCTTGCCGTCCCGGTTCTACTCTACTCGTTTGGGGTGGCTCAATGGTCGAAGAACAAGCTTAAGGCCCTTGTTGCCATTACACGTAAGATCATGCATATGCATAAAAGCTCGCATATCAATTCGTCAGTTCAGCGATTATATATTTCACGCCGTCAAGGCGCACGCGGACTTCTGAATCTTCAGTGTCTTCATAACCGGATTGTTCTAAGTACAGCTTACATCGTTGCGAATGGCAGAGATCCTCTCCTAAAGATCGTCAGGAACCACGAGATGATTGGCGAAGGAGCGTTCCTTTACAAAGCCGCGGAGCAAGCGGCCGAGACCCTTGGCCTGAATTTTAACATCAGAAGTGAGGAGAGTGCATTACTTCATCTAGATGCTTCACTTCTAAAAACCAAAGTGAAGAAAGCAGAGGTTGAAAATTTTCACCAAGAGCTACTTGACAAGAAAATGCACGGAGACTTTCACAGAAATGTAGAAAAACAGTCCTTGCCGAAGGAGCAAACTTTTGCTTTCCTCAAATCATCAGGGCTGAATTCAGGTACAGAGGGTTTTATTTTCGCATGCCAGGACGGTGTCATTTCCACCATAGCATACCGTGAGCGCATTTTATGTCAAGAAGTTCCCAGTGATAGGTGCAGAGCGTGTCATGCACACGCTGAATACCTAGAACACATACTATCAGCGTGTCCGACCCACGCGGGAACGACGTATATCTACAGACATAATGCGGCCCTAAGAGTGCTTTATTACCATCTTTGTCGCTCTTACGATGTTGGGCGCGACCCTGCCCTGCCGAACGCTCCAAGGGAGATACAGTCGATTGTCCGAAACGAGAAGTGTCAAATTTACTGGAACTACGATTTTCAGGCAGCAGTCTTCGTTGCGCACTCGAGACCTGACATTGTTCTCCAAGACTTCGAGAAACGAACTATATTCTTGATCGAATTCTCGGCTCCGTCCGAATACAACATCACTGCAAAGAAGAAAGAAAAAGAGGAGAGGTATCAAGACCTTAAAAGAGAGCTGCAGCGACTGTACCCAAAATATTCGGTACAAGTAATTGTCCTTGTGATAGGTGCTCTCGGAGGTGCGAAACTATCACTGGTTCGTAACCTTGAAGCCATACCCGCGTGACAAAAATATGCCAAGGCACTTGCGAGATGGATACAGAAAGCTATCTTCCTTGGGTCGCTTCGTGTTCTCAAGACACAAGAGGGTTTCTCTGGCCTGTCGTTGTGATTTCTTCGTTGCCTATGACCACCCATCTCACGGTTGTGAGACGTGGCCGTGGGTGTGATTTACCGCAGTGCTACTGGGGGCTATTGACATTTTTTGGATGGCAGTTGCTCTTAGTGGGACACTGCGGTGGTTGTTTAACTTTTTTTATAAATATATATATATATATATATGTTTCTTATTCCTAAAAATATTGCAAAGGAGATATAAAAGCGAATTAAAAAAATAACTAACATTTTCTATGGAAAAAATTCACGGACAGAAAATTGATTGCTTTATTGACATCATGTTTGTGTGTTTCATTGTTGGCGACTTTCCGCCGAGTTATTTTTGTGCTGAATTGAATTTATCGTCAACCAACAATTTCTGACCAACAGTTCTGGTTTTATCCATCGAAAAATCTTTTTCAAAACTCAAAAATTCAATTTTCCAGCAAAACTAAGCAAGAAAGAAAAATTTCATAATGAAAAATGATTTATCTCAAACAGATCTACGAATTTTCTGAATACTGTTTTTTTAAGGCGACGTATAGTAGGGGTGTTAAAAAAATAAATTGAGAATCGACACTTGCGTCTTCAATTTTTTTGTTATTTTTGGGTTAAAGATAAATCTCATCGTCAATTTGTTTGTTTTCAACAAGAAAATAAATTTTTTTCAAAACAGTATATCATAACGCAAAATTATAAGAAATATAAAAGGTACATCTTATTAAAATGAGAATGTTTTGTTGCCAAGTTTTTTCGAAATGATGTATTTTTGAGAAGATATATAAAGGAAATTGTAACAAAGAAACGGTAATCATATATTCCACTTCCTGAAAGGTTTTCATTAAAATTATTAGCGATTTTGCATATTTTTTAATTATCAACATTTCACAATTTGAAGGTAACTCTTTCTATGATTTTCTAAAAAACTTCATAATCTTTTCCTTTCCTACATTCGATATTGTGAGAGATTCTGTATAGCTGGCTTTGAAATAATAGAAAGCTTTATTGACTTCTTACATTATTTTTTATATTATTGTTTATTTTTTTATTATTGTTCTTATTGCCAACGGCCATACCACGCTGAAAAAACCAGTTCTCGTCCGATCACTGAAGTTAAGCAGCGTTAGGCGCGGTTAGTACTTGGATGGGTGACCATTCGAGAATACTGCGTGCTGTTGGCCCGTCGTGGGTGTGGTGAGCTCACACTTGTAGTTATTTTACTACAAGAAACTATCCACCTAGAAACACTACCCGAATCGGGTAGTGTCACGCCTACCCTGAAAGGGAAATGGCGTAATGGTATACGTTTTATGAATCTCAAAAATCGAGGTAAGGCTACACTTATAGGACGAATTTTGCGAATTATGAATTCGAATGCGAAAGAGTGCAAAACGAATTGTAAGTTAACTGAAGGTTGTCAATGATTCCGTTGAGCGTTCTGTTGCTTTGATGTCTGACTTCAATGAATCTCTTACAAAATCGGAAGTAGAAAAGAAAAAGATAATAAACTTTGGGTGATCATCGAAAGAAGATTCCTGACGTCAACAAAAAAACAGTTATATTCATTCTAATAATTTGTGTGTCCTTTTTGAAGTGTGACCATCAAATTGTAAGATATTTAAAGTTAGAATTATGCGAAATTTATTATTTTTGAAAAATCGATCTATATGAATTGTTTTGAAGGACCTAAACATGATTTAAATGTGTATTGAGGATTTCTCAGCAAGTGGAATAGATGATTGGCGCTTCCTTATAACAATTTCCTTCATACATCTCCTTAACTATGCATTATTTCAATAAATTTTATAAAAAAATATTCATTTCAATGAGACGCATCTCTTATGTTCTATACAATTTTGCGTTATGATCTGCCGTTTTCGAAAAACATTGATTTTTCTGTGGAAAACAGAGAAATTCACGATGAGCGACCTCTCAATATCATCTGATTTATTTCTCCCTCTAGGAGGTTCATTTTTAAACCACAAGGAACAAAAAAATCGAAGATGCAAGTTCAGATTCGAATTTATTTTTTTTCAACACCCCTAAGGTATAGTTTTTCTTTTAATCGTAATAACGCTTCAAAAAAATTTCATTCTATTTTCCAAAAAAAAATCTGCTTGAAACAAAAAAAGATTTCAACATGAAAAACTATCCATCTTAAAAGAATCTACAAATTTACGTTATACCCTTGTTTGATAAGGCATATAGTTTTTGTTTTAAACGCGATAACGCTTTAAAAACTGGAAATTTTGATTTTCCTTAAAAGCTATTCGAAATACAAAAAAATGTGTGGAGGAAAACTATTCACCTGAAAAAGATCTATAAATTTACTCTAGACCATTTTTTCAAAGACGTGTAGTTTTTATTTCAAACGTAATAAACCTCTAAGATTTGGTAATAATTTTCTTATTTTTATGTTTACACAAGGCTTAAATAATAGGAAAAAGTTATGAGCTTGTGTTTCAAACATTTCCAATTTGTATTGACGTCGCGAGTTCTATAATTTTAAAAATTGCTGCCTCGGAGTTCTATGCATTCTACCGTTAAAATATATTTAACAATTAAACTATATGCAACTAGAAAATTTATGCATTCTGGAAATATTTCTTAATTTCTTTAAGCCGAGCGCCCACAGGAAGGGTTTCGTAGCCCACGCATCCTCAGGAACTAATTTTCACTAAAGAGAGCAGGCTAAAGTGTGTACCCCAGAAATTATATTTTGGGGATGCCTCCTGAGTATTTTTATCAAATATGAAAAAAATCATTCGACCCCATTTAAAAAATTTTGATATTTTTTGTTTTTTGATCAATTTATGTGATTTTTTTTAAAAGGAACACATAATAAATAAAGATTTCTGTAATAAAAGCTCTGAATTTTTCGTCCAAAAAAGATTCCCATGTGATTGATATTGATTGACTTTCCTCTCCCTTTAAGATTTCGAAAAATGTGTAAAAGGCATCAATTTTTTCAAAATTCCACGTTTGTTGTTCATTTTACGTAAAACTTCTGAAAAGCAAAACAAAAAGTTCGTAAATTTCCGAACAATTTGAAATTAAGAAGATTGTTCTAGCATAAATAGTTTGGAAGTTATGACGTCTGAAAGAAATTTCCCAGTAAAAAATACGTTAAATCTTTTTATTTATGAATAATATTTTGTCCCCTATACATCCTACATGAAAGTGGTATAAAATAAATTAAAACAGATTAAATTATCTTCAAAACTAAAAAAAAGAAAGATTCTAGCTCTTATAGAACACCAGTTATAGTCTCTTATAGCAGGCTGCTATTTGTGCAATTCTTTTTACCAGTTGAATAATCGCATTATTGTAACTATTTTGTTTCAGTGCAACAACCCAATGAATTTCTCATTCACTCATGCCATTCTCAGACTCATTTATTGTATCAATACATTAGAAATATGTAAAGTAACAATAAAGGATCTATACATTTTCTCTGGATGATGATTTTTGAACCTTGACTTCTGATGACTTACTGTTCCATGCACAAGCGTTAAAGAAAATAGTGAAAAGTAGCGATGCAATACATACAAAATAAGTTTTAAATAAAAAAAGCTATCTATAATAAAGTTCCACAAACAGCAGCCTGCTATAAGAGACTATAACTGGTGTTCTGTAAGAGCTAGCTTCAATTATTTTTTGTAGTTTTAAAGAATACAAATTTTCAACAAAATACATGAACTTTCTACCAAATAGTTGAATTTTTAATACATACAATATACAATATACATTTTCAACCAAAAAGATGAATTTTCGACCAAGAAGATTAGTGCTCTACCAAAAAATACACTTGTTAGTAAAAGTCTACCATTTTTTGAAAAAATCATCATTTTGGCTTGAAAATTCAACAATTTGGTAGAAAATTAAACTATTTGGTTGAAAATTAAACTTCTTGCTTGAAAAAATCAAATTTTTAGGTTGAAAATTAAACTTTTTGTAGATAATTTGTCTTTTTGGTTTGACAATAAAATTATAATAATTTAATTTTAAAGTCAAAAAGGCAAATTATTTACAAAAAAAGTTCATTATTCAATCCAAAAATATGATTTTTTCAATCAAAAGGTTTAATTTTTGACCTAATAGTTTAATTTTCAAGCCAAAAGGATGTTCAATATAAAAGTAGTTCAGTTTTTGATGAAAAAGATGACTTTTTACCAATATAGTTGTATTTTCCACTAAATAATTATATTTTCAACCAAATGAAAGAATGTTTAAATGAAAAAGATTAATTCTAAACTAAAAATATAACCTTAGCCTTCTTAATAAAAAAAAGAACTTTTACCCAAAAAATTCACTTTACCCCCCCCCCCTAATTCCCAGATTTAATTTACCCCCCCCCCCTTAAACTGGTAACGTATTTTATGGAAAGTACCACCAGGCCACTTTTTCCTTCAGGACTACACCACTCCTTCAGAGCATTGAAAATATTACAACTGGCTTTGATTGTGTTTTGGATTCATTCGAATCGAGCATCAGATTGGGCATCAGATTTGGAAGGAGTGAACATTTTTTCCGACTGGTGTGTGATTAATTCATATCATTTCCGGATTCAGTCGAATTCATTCTTCTTACATTCAACAAGTCCCACTGATTCTAAAGGATCAGCGGCATGCATTGAAAAATCGCTTCAGTATGGATCTGGATTGAAGTTGGAGCTCGGGTTGAAGCATGGATTGAGAAAGGTCAATGAGGATAAAAACTTGGTTCGGATTGTTGTCAGATTATTTCAAATTTGCTTGACCTACAAAAAAATATTCAAAGATAATTACAAAATATTTAAAATTTATATAAATTATGCAGTATCGAATCTTGAGAACAAAAACACGTGCACTCAAGCGCGCGATCGTTCTCGTATATTCAAGATTGACTCGTTCGACTCGAGAAATTTTTTTGCGTGTATATATAGAATGTCATATAGTGAAAACCTCGATTATTTAAGATAATTGTTAAGTTTTTAAGCTAAAAAGTTTGGTTCGGACGTTTCTCGTCTACTACGTCAGTTGCGATAATATCATTGAAGCTTATAGTATTTTGCTCCAAATGTATTAAAACTTTGTTAATATTGATCTTATAACTATTCCAAACGATTTTATGTGTCACAAATGGGTTAAGTTAGTTGATACCTGAAAATAAAAGTCTTATTACAGTACCATGTACAAGCGCGGCGCGGACGGCCATTTTAATTGTAAAATATGTCGAAATGTTGAATATTGTATGTTTATAGCTTTGGATGCTAATCACTCCCAAAATTAAACCTGACATTTATTTCCTTGAACGATAATGAATACAGATGTCTGATTATACTAAAATTTTGCGTTCGATTGTTAGAAAAGTATTTTTTATTTGCAAACAGATAAAATTAATAGTGCGCATCGCATTACCCGACATTTAGGATGAGTTGACTCAGGTGGACTTTTTTTGAAGACGTACTAATTAAGTCTTTTAATTAATATAGGCTCAACTTTTCATATGAATAAAGCCAAGCTGAAATATTGATCTACGTGTTACATATTTTGACATTACATTATCGATATATTTCTCTTTCTACCTATTAATGTAAGTTACGCGCGCCTCATCATTACTCGCTTCTCCCCAACAATCAAGCAATTATTTCTTGGCATGATAAACCTGCCGTGATGAAATAGACACAAGGAAAACTTCTATCTTAAACTTATAGTTCGTTTGTCTTTAAAATGATAATATAAATTCAAACATTATATACGTTATCAGTCAAGAGCTTCATTGCAAACACGTGTGGAAAAACTGTGGCCATAAAATATGTATTTAAAACAAACTCTTCCTTAAATATGAGGATGGTTCACAATTTTTTTTGGATTTTCGTTCATATCGCCCCCAAATTGCTTCGAATCCACAAAAAAAGAAATTTGTTTAAAAAATTGATATTCAGAGGTTCCGTAAGTCCAATGAAATTTAACACGTATTTCCCATAAGAAAAAAAAAGGTTTTCGTAAATTTTATTCAGAATCGTAAATAATAGGTGAATCGAGTTGAAACTCAACATTTCTCCTGACAGTTAACTATGAAATTCAAATGAATAATTCGTTTTTAAATATAACCCCCACAAGTCTGCTGTATAGATTTCAAATTGCGCAGTTCTGTCACCTCCCACCACGGTCCCTGTACGGTCTCCCAAGAGTCAATTAAGTATATAACGTTGGGTGGGGGAAATCCAAGATGTCGGCGACAAAGTTTCAATGTGTATCCCTATAGGATTTTTGGCAAGAAGCACGAATCTGAAATTTTTTAATTGATATCTCGAATAGTTTTCTATATATGGATTTTTTTATGTTGAAATTATTGACTTTTGTTTTTGACTAATATAATTTCTGAATATCGACTTCGATGGGATTTTTTGCGAGCAACACGGATCTTAAATTTTCGAATTGATATCTGGAATAGTTTTCGAGATTTTCGAGAAATCGATTTTTTTCTGTTGAATTCAATAATTAATCGAATAATACAGGTGTCACCCCTATCCCTATCCCTTTGCAATGTCTAGTGGGGGCGGAAAGGCACCGCTGTGACTGGTCACAGAAATAATGTAAGGTCGCACCCCTATACTTTTTCCAACGCCTCGTGGGGGCGGGAAGGCACCCCTGTGACTGGTCACTAAAATAATGTAAGGTCACACCCCTACCCCTTTTTTAACGCCTTGTGAAGGCAGGAAGAAACTCCTGTGACTGGTCATAGAAATAATGTAGGGACACATCCGTACCCCTGTTTTCAACGCCTCGTAGGGGGTGCGAAGGCACCCCTCTGACTGGTCACAGAAATAATGTAAGGTCAGACTCCTACCCTTTTCCCAACGCCTTGTGGGGGCAGGAAGCCACCCCTGTGATTGGTCACAGAAATAATGTAAGGTCACATCCGTACCCCTTTTCCAACGCCTCTTTATCTTCCTTGCAGTACAATCCAAAGACAGTAATTTTTATCTGCTCAGTAAGTCGTCCCCTGTGATACTTACGTTTTGTCAGAAACGTAGCATCGACTTGCACCGTTTTTCCATCACCTCCGAGACGAAGTTCGTTATGAGATGCGAAAGAAGATATGAGAACTTCGCGAATTGTAATTCGACAACATGATCTATCGAAAAAAGTACCTATTGATGGGTTTTCTACAAGCCGACACTGTTTAGAATTTTTCTTTTTCGAGCCTTTTGAAGAACATTGGCAAGCCATCGTAACTTTTTCTCTTTATTTAGTTCAACCTTCATTGGCAAAACGCAGCATGTTGGAGGTGTTTACGATTTGGATGGAATTAAACCTTATACTTCTTCCAAAAAAAGAATTGCTCGATCACCAGTTCCGATAAGTTAATTGAAGCATAGAAATTTTCGTATGTATGTACTTATGCATCTGTTATACCTATCAAAATCAGATTCTTTTTGTAGAATAAACTCCGACTTTGTACCTAACATGTTGACAAGGAACCCAATCCGGGTTCATTGTGATCGATCTGTTAATTAAATTTATATATTTTATTATGATTTTGTTTTTTTAATCGCAATAAAGTTAAAAATGCATGCATATATGTTTATATTTTTCTAATGCAAACATAACCTTGAAAAACTACGTAAAATGAAATGGTTTGAACATATTCCATAATAGCTCAATTGTGAACTTTTCAATTTTCATCTCAGTATAGAATTTTCTTATAACTTTTGCCTTTATTCCTCTATCAATTGGTCTGCACTTTTATCGATAAAATTATGTTATCGCGCTACGTCTGAGTACAGTAGAGCATTTGGTATCCTCAATTATTTAAGTCAATTGCCGCCGAAATTGTTTAAAGAAACACTCTGTCTCTATCTCTATCAGCTCGCATTGCACGCTCGACAATGCAACAGAATGAGACAATATTTTTTATTACAAAAATGAATTTAAGTAAATAAGTTCTCTAAAAGTATCTACTTTGGCAATGGTATAGAATAGATGGTTTGTTTGTCCCTCTGCGTGCCGACATTTTGAATTTTGTGGCAGTGACGTCACAAAGTGAAATACCTAATAGCTGCCCAATTGGAAAGAGGCCCGAAGAGCGGGAAGCTCTCATTCGTTTGAAATGAGTATTTCTGCATGACGTCATGAGAATGCATACGAGGTTTTGAAGAAAATATTATAAACGTAAAAAAAGGTCATTAATTTACGAATAGTAATATTTGTCAAGTGTAGAATCTATTCTCTCAATCATGTTCCATTCTTTTACAAAATGTCCAAGAAACTCGCAATTTCTGAATTTTTACATTCTCATTCTAATGAGAAGGTATTGGTTTTATGTAAAATTTGACATAGTCGGTTTTCATCAAATCTCCACGTTTTGAGACCCCCTGAGCTAGAAAAAACGATTTTTACGAAGGTGTCTGTCTGTCTGTAGTCTGTCTGTCTGCCTGTCTGTCTGTCTGTCTGTCTGTAGCCACGATAACTTTCGAAAAAATGATCAGATTTGATTGAGCTTTGGCACACTTTTTTATGGCCGAAAAATAGAGAACGAGATCGTTAACCAGCTATTTTGGATGAAAATCCAAAAAGTGAGCACATTTTGAAAATTTTTGAGACCACTTTTTTGGAAGATTTGAAAATTCTATGTACGGTTATTAGTAGTACGCAAAATGACGAACAAAATATTCTTATGACTTTTCGTGATAAAAAAAAATTACTGGAGTTATAGCATTTTCAAAATTCCAAAAAACAAACGAAAATGAACATTTTAAGCCGAAAAACGCACGATATGAAAAAAAGTCAAGAGGAGAAAAACGTTGATTCTTGAACATCCTATAATATTTTCATAACAACTTTTTGAATTTTTTGAAAAATAAAAAATTCAAATTTCGATCGCACAAAAAATTAATGAAAAATCAAAAAAGCCATTTTTCTGTAAAACTATGCAAGATACCAGAAAAGGTCATCTCACCAAAATTGTGCACCTAAAAAAGATCTACAAATTTCTTATCATTCACTTTTTGATATGACGCGTAGTTTTTGTTTTATTCGTAAAAAACAGCATTGAAAATAGAAAAATCAAATTTTCAGACGAATATTACCAGCTACGAAAAAATGACCGAAACAAAATTTGTTAATCCATGGAAGAGGTACAAATTTATTGTGACTCATGTTTCGATAGGATGCGTGGTTTTTGTTTTATTCGTGAAAATAACATTGACAGTAAAAAAAATCAAATTTTTGAAAAAACAATGCAAGGTACGAAAACATATAAATGAACAAAAATTGTGCATTCAAAAAAGACTTACACACCCGTAATCAATTTTTGTGGTAAGAATATATTCAAAATGAAAAAATTAACTTTTTTGATAAACGGCACAAGCTAAAATAAAATGTTAACTAATAAAATTTGTCGCCTGAATTATATCATTACTTTTCATTTGAAATCAAATACAAATTTAGTAATTTGTATATGAAGAACATATAACACGAAGCACAAAGTGCGCGCTCAGTGTATTTACCAAATCGCACGCCGTAAGTGCGCTCAAACTTTTTTGTTTCTATCATACGGTTCAAATGATTTTCAAATCAAATATCGAGCGCGAAGCGCGAGTGTCTGGATGAGAATGTGTTCCTTAAGGTCGATAGAACCTTGAGTAAATAAAGTTCCTTTTCAGTCTAAAATAAAAATAAATTTAACAATCACTTAATATGTAGAGGTTTTGATAATTTTATAATATTTGCAAACAAACTTTTTCTTTTCATCGAAGTCGAACACGAAGTTCAAAAATCTAGAGGAGCCTAGCGTAAAGCGCGATGCAAATCTACGCCCGAGCGCGTAGCGCGAGGTGAATACATAATCGAGCGCGAAGCGCGAGATCCAACAGTCGCGCGCCCTAGGCGCGCTCAAACTTGCGAGCGAAGCGAGCCGCGCGCGAAGCGCGCCATGAGAATGTGCCCGCGAAGCGGGCAGATTTTTATTTTGTTCTCATACGCTTCAAAAAGACATAATATTCGTAACTTTTCTAGGGATGTTATGTGCAAATTATGTAAATGGTAGAATGCCCAGAGGTAGACCGCCGAAAGAATGCTTAGAATCTGTAAATGAGACATTGATCCGTAGAGACATAAGAAGCCATAGAAACACAAGAGCTTGCATGAAAAAATGCATGAACGTGAAGGAAGCTAGAGTAGTATGCCAGGACAGAAAAATGTGGCGACAAATAGTTTGTAAACAGAGTGGCAATAGAATGAATGACGCCTGAAACAATGACCTTGGATACTAATGGGCCCAAGTGGGGAACGATACATAACAATTTTGTGAGGCTCTTCACTTGGGGTGATCGCTAGAGAGATTGATCAGCAACCTGGGTCGGAACAGTGTTGCGGAATAAACGTGTCATTTAAATAAATAACACGAGAATTCCAGATCAATCTAAAATATTTATACCTAACATCCATATACCTATCTACCTTATACCTATTTACCTATATACCTTACACCTATATACCTATTCAACCTATACCTATCTACTCTATACCTATACACTCATATACACACTACTATTCTCCAACCGAGCAAGTCACGCCTACCCCGAAGGGGAAATGGCTTAATGGTATAATAATAATAATAATGTATGTGTAATTGTTTATAGTATATTATTAATTTCATATTAGATTATGGTATATTACGCAAGTGCTAATTGTAAAAATTCAAATGAAAAGAAGAAAGACCAAGGAACAAGAATTAATTTTTTCAGGATTTTATTGTTGCATACATAAAACGTCTAAACATACACATACAACGTCTAAAACTATAAAATTAGATGGAAATCTTTGACAGTATCATTTTTTCGTCATCAAAATATTTTTTTCTTCTCTATTGTATTATTTCCTTGATTTTTAACTGACATAATCGATTAAAAATTTTCAAGAGAAGCGTTACTGAAGGAAATAAATTTCGCAATATTCATATTTTTATTTTTGTCGACTTTCTGTTATGATTTTTGGTCCATAAAATACATATTTCGCTGTATTCAAGTGATCGACATTTGTGATCTTTTTATATTTAAAACATGAAATTGTATGATCTGACATCTTACTTCGATGCAAAATATGTGCTTCTTGTTTTTAATAATATTGTAGAGAAGATGAAAAAGCGTATCTAAAAGAACTACTAATATTGTTTCTGAAAGGAAGAGTTTGCAAATACAAAGTTTATTGCTTTGTTGACATGATGCTTATGTGCAGGAAACTATTCCTCATTCGAAATATTTTTATAAGGATGTTAGAATAAATACATAAACATATTTTCAAGTAGGCTTCTGTAAGAACTGTATGGTTGAAAGAACTTGCAATTTCGATTTTTTTATTCTTAGCGACTTTCCACTTATTTTGCTGAATTCAATTTATCGCTTTCCAAAAATTTTGGACCAACACTTCTGGTTTTATCCATCGAAAAAGCTTTTTCAAACAAAAAAAATTCAATTCAATTTCCGTACAACTAACACTACATTGATAGTGTGTTAATATTATTATTAATAGTACAACCGTAATTCAATGCTTATTCGAAAAACATTTTCCAAATTCATACATTTTTATAGGTATATAGTTTTGTTGTTTAATAAATTTGACCACAAGAATGAACAGAACTCCGAGGGAACAATTTTGAAAGTTATCGAACATAAAAATAATAAAAGTATTACTCAATTTTTTCAATAACGCTTGAAGAGATTAGAAAACATTTTTTCTATGCATACAGTTTTTAGAAGTATACATTTTAACTGTTAACTATTTTTGGAGGGCATAGAAGTACGAGACAGTAATTTTTAAAATGATATCGAACTCGTAACTTTGGTACAGATTGGACATTTTCAAAAAACAAGTTTATAACTGTATTATATTCTCTAAGGCTTGTGTACTCAAAACAATACAAATAATAAAAATATTAGAAAATAGAAGTCCGAGGTAGCCATTTTGAAAATTAAAGAAATCACAACCTTGATACCGATTAGAAAATTTTGAAAATCGGGTTGATATTTTTATTTTATTGTTGAAGCTTCTTATATTTAATCATATAATACAAATAAAAAGCGTACGAAACGCGACAAACTAACGCGTATTTGGTTTCATTTTCTTGAGCGAGATCGATTATTCAAAACATGAAAATTCTTCGTTTTCAATTCCAAAGTCTAGTTTGTTTAAAATATTGATATTAATTATATTCCATAAAAATAATTATTTCATTTCTCGTCAAATTGAATAGTAATTCTATTCTTTGTTTGACATCGGACCCAATTTTCAACATTTTTCTCAATTTATAGTTGGCGCTTTTAGTTTCGCGGATAATCCTTTTTTTTATGCACACGCATTAAGTTGTTCGTATTCGAAAAAATAATTTAAAAGCCAAAATGAATGCGTTCCCTGGTGAAAAAAATTTTCACAAGAAAGTACAACATGTGTACAAATATAATGTATTGTTAAAACATGTACTTTTTGTAATAAAATGTACAATATTTAACAAAAAAATTAAATTAAATACAAATAGCTAATTGTTTCTTATATTTTCTTGTAGAAAAGTAAAAAAAATTACCAATAAACTATAAGTTTCTCGAGTTTAAAAATGTTTATATCTGCTTATTAATATTTTTTTTCTTTGTTGTAAAAATCTACAAGGTATTACAGAAGACTTCAGGATTTTACTTTTTTTCTTAAATTTAAGTGTTTGACGTCATGAAAACACTTTTAATTCCACGTAAATTATTGTAGAAAATTACAAATCTTTACAAAAAATACAAGATTTCACAAAAATTGAAGTATTAGAAAACTGTACTGAAAATTATGTTGGAAATACTGGTAGTTTATTGTGGAAATGTACAACCCTCGTGTGAAAAATTTTGCACAAAAAAGTACAAGAAACCAAAACAATTTCTACAGGAATCGACAAATAAATACAAGAACATACAACCAAAATTACAGGAAAGTACAACTGTTTTCTATTATTCAGACGAATCTTTTACTTTTTTTTTTGTACTTTATTGTATATTTTTGTATTTTGTTGCAGTTTTAATTTCCTATAAGAATTAACGCAAAAAGTACAACTACAAGAATCTACAGGAATTTACAGGTATTGCAGCCAACAAGTTGTTCTTTTTCGAGCTAAGATGACAAATATATAGAATATTGTAAAGAGATAATTTTAAATTAAGATGTGTACATGATCGCTATTCAAAAAAACTTCTGTGTTTAAACTTCAAAGGAATGGTAAAATATTAATAGACAATAATAAATAATGGTTATTAAACAACAAGAAACCTCACGTTTGAAGTTTTCTTTTCAAATATAAAGCA
Organism: Andricus curvator; assembly: GCA_932195095.1. Classification (NCBI taxonomy): domain Eukaryota; kingdom Metazoa; phylum Arthropoda; class Insecta; order Hymenoptera; family Cynipidae; genus Andricus; species Andricus curvator. Next base: position 16,134 of record CAKNYM010049004.1, read on the forward strand.
ATTGATTGGACACCATATATATATCACTAAAAACTATGTATTTGCAATGCTCTCAATACTTCTCATCCTAGGTCAAAAAGGAACAACTTTTTGACTGCAAATAAAAATTGAACAGTTGACAAAGAATTTATCGTCATTAAAGATAGAAATATTTTCATTTGAAGTTATAAGAACTGAACGGCAAATTAAACCATTCCGAGTGGAATACCTTTGAATTTTAAACTTTTAAAATTAAAGCTTACCATTTTTTGAACTCGCACGCTCAATAATTGAAGCGTATGAAATGGAAGATTCCGAAACTTTTTAAATGGAAAATTGTTAATTAAAAGCCGTTAAAATGCAAAATTGAAAATTTATCAACTTCAAATTGATCAATTCTTTCTTAATTGTTCAATTATTTGCAGTCCAAAAGTTGTTCTTTTCCGACCTAGGATGAGAAATATTGAGAGCATTGCAAATACCTAATTTCAAATGACATATACATATAGTGTCCAATCAATTGCTGTATGTTAGAAAAAAAACTTCAAAC
>CAKNYM010049005.1:0-39155 GCA_932195095.1 Andricus curvator
ATCCTCAAAGAATGTGGTGCAAAAGAGACAATAGTTGACACATGGGAAAGAAATCAGTTAAGATGGTTCGGACATCTTGAAAGAATGAAAGATGAGCGACTGACCAAACAAGTGTACAAAGGTAAAGTAAATGGCAGAATGCCCAGAGGTAGACCGCCGAAAGAATGGTTAGAATCTGTAAATGAGACATTAATCCGTAGAGACATAAGAAGCCATAGGAACACAAGAGCTTGCATGAAAAAATGCATGGACGTGAAGGAAGCTAGAGTAGTATGCCAGGACAGAAAAGTGTGGCGACAAATAGTTTGTAAACAGAGTGACAGTAGAATGAATGACGCCTGAAACAAAGACCTTGGATACTAATGGGCCCAAGTGGGGAACCATACATAACAATTTTGTGAGGCTCTTCACTTGGGGTGATCGCTAGAGAGATTGATCAGCAGCCTGGGTCGGAGCAGTGTTGCGGAGTAAACGTGTCATTTAAATAAATAACACGAGAATTCCAGATCAATCTAAAATATATATACCTAACACTTATATGCCTATCCACCTCATACCTATATTCCTACCTACCTTATACCTATATACCCACATGCACACTACTATTCTCCAACCGAGCAAGTCACGCCTACCCCGAAAGGGAAATGGCTTAATGGTATAATAATAATAATAATGTACACTCAGAAAACCGATTCTTTGATTCAAAGACAATTTCTTTGAGTCAAAGCAAAATATTACTTGGCTCTCAGTCAAAGAAAACTATCTTTGATTTAAAGATATTTCATTTGATTTGAAAAAATGTCTTTGATTCAAAGAAATGATTTGTTGTTCCAATGAAAATTTTTCAATAATTTAAACAGATTTTCTTCATTTTTAAATTACTTTTTGACTAAATGAAAAAAAATATTATTAAAAAAACGGTTTCTTAAATTTAGGACAAATATTTTTCTGAGAGTAAATTTCTATTACGACTGTAAAATGCTTATCATGAATGATAATACAAAATTGAAGTTCTGCCAACTTATTATTAACATACTTAATTTGTTGACTTGGAATTTTAAGAATTGATAAAAGAGAAAACATAAAATGAGCATGACTTTTAATGTACACAATAGAGAATTTACATGTTTCATGATTAAAAGAATTAAATAAACATTAGATGTAAATATTTTATGATGTAATTAAAAAAAAAATTGCCGGAATCGAACCTTTTATGCTTGATATGACGGCAGATGCCAGTGATTGGTTATTCAGTATTTTTGACAAAATCGCGTGTCACGTTCAAGTTCTTTCTATATCGATACTTAATGTCAACATTGATTGACATTTAAAATGTCAAAAATTTTAAACGCGTGCTTCACTTTTTAAGCACTTAAAAAAAGATTCTTTGATTCAAAGAAATTTTCTTCGAATCAAAGAAAAATATTATTTGGCTCTCAAGCCAAGAAAAAATGCTTGAGTTGAAAGAAACGTTTTTCTGTTCCAATGAAAATTTTTCTTCAACTTGGAATAATTTTCTCCGCATTAAAGTTAATTTTGGTTAGAAGAAAAAAAAAACAAAAAAAATGGAAAAGTTACATTTTCAGCTAAAAAAATTAATTTTAAGTAAACAAGATCAATTTTCAACAAAATAGTTGCAATTCCAGTGAAAAAGATGAATTTTTAAGTGAAATGATGAATCTTCAACTGGAATAGTTAAATTTTTAGTTTAAAACAAATTAATTTTCAACTAAAATAAAAGCAACATTTTTCAACCAAAGGGATGAATTTTTGACTAAAATTATGAATCTTCAACAACAAAATAATTTTTCAAAGAAAATGTTTTAACCATCAACCAATTAGTTTAATTTTCAACCAAAAAGCTTAATTTTCAACGAATAAGGATATAGTATAAAACTAGATATATAAATATATTTGCACAAAAAAGACGAATTTTCAACGAAATAGTTGAATCCTCAACCAAAGAAGATTAGTTTTTAAATAAACAGATGAATTTTTAAACAGAAATGTTGAAATATCTACTAAAAAAGATTTTTTTGTAGATTCGGGATGTATAGTCCAATATTTTTCATCAGCTTGGCTAGTCGTCCCGGATTTTCGGGACTATTTCATCCCCTTTTCCAACCCCCTCAATTTTTTCGGGCGAATAGACACAGCCAATTTTTAAACCAAGAAGACAAATTTTCAGAAAAATGGTTGAATTTTTAATCGAGAAAGATTTCAGTTGAATTTTCAACGCCAAAATATAAATTTTCAACAAGAAGTTAATTTTATACCAAAATAATTGAATTTTCAACCAAATAAAATTTTTTTAAACTTAAAATACAATCTTGAAGAAGAATTTTATGAATTTATAATTTTAAGAATGAACCACAAAAACTAGAAATAAAAATTCTCTAATTTCTTCCTGACCAATAAAATTTCCTGACTTTTCCCTGATTTCCAGGGTTTCCTTGACCTACGCCCCTACGGCTACCACCCTGTTTAACGGCACCACATAAATTGTTCATAAATGAAAATTTTGAATTTAAATAACATCAAAATTTCAAAATTATTTTTCTCTCCCTTGTTTACATTTCACAAGAATTGAATTCAAAATCCGTTACGAACGAAATTTCCACGCTCCTTGACAAGCGTTGTGCCATTTGAACTTTGAGCGATATTTCCTTCTCAAAACGACTCTTAAAATGAAAAAAAATTCCCGCAGATAGATGAAAATTATGAAAAAACGCAGCACCCTACCTTCTCTAAATGTAGAGCTTTGCGTCATTTATATTGCTGAATTGTGGACAAATGACCCCATCTCTATAAACGCACAACGAGGGCAAAAAAATGCCCCTGTTGCAAAACCAAGTCAGGTTACCATTTCGAGAAAACCGCGATGAAAAAGCCAGGATGAATGACAGAGAAAGCGAGAAAAAAAAAAGAAATAGAGAGGCGCCCCGTTGCATTATGCGCACTCAAAGAGGGAAGGAATCGTGAAATACGATCAGCTTTTAGTAAAATGAGACCAAAATATAGGGTATCGAAGTCCCTTAGTATTTAAGGGACAATACTGAACGTAAAATGACCATTCGGTAATTCTTCCGCATTCCACCTTTTGTGGTTTACGGTATAATGAAAAAACAACCCCTCATCGACACGCGAAATTTTTTGCTTCTCTTAACTTTCTTTGATTTGAAACGTTCTTTCTCGTAATTTCACAGATTTATCGAGTCATTCGTTGCCTCTTGACTTTTTATTCTTCGATTTATCATCATTTAATGGGGTCGGTACATGATTTTCAGAAATCGTATTTTTTGACATCTTAGTCAGTCCTCTCAGGAGCCGTTCAAAAATTACGTCACGCTATTTTGAACACTTTTTGCATCCTTACCATTCTTCGTCACAGATCGTCACACAAACCTCCCTTATAAGTCGAAATTTTTTCTTCGGTTGCATTTGATAAACGCCTGAGATTTCAGGTCGAAATATATTGCATTTTTAACAAAATAGTTGAATTCGCGAACAAAAAAGATTACTTTGTACTGAAAGAGATCAATTTTAAAGAAAATAGTTGAATTTTCAATTAACCGAAAAGTTAATTTTAGCTCAAAAGTCCAATTTTCTAGAAATTAGATGACTTTAAATCCGAAAAGATGAATTTTCAACTGAGGAAGATAATTTTCTTACCGAATAGTTGATTTTTAACAAAAAAAGTTAATTTTTAGACCGAACAGTTACATTTACAACCAAATAGTTGGATTTGAAATCTAAGAGGATGAGTTTTCAACCAAATGGTCGAATCTTTGAGACAAAAAGAGGATTTTTTTAGAAGAGAGTTAAATTTTCAACCAAGAATTTTTCTATCGAAAAATATAAAATTTCAATCCAAGGAACATAAATTTGCAATTTAAAAAGACGAATTTTCAATCAGGCAGTTGAATTTTGAATAAAAAATGATGAGTTTTTAACAAAATGGGTCAATTTGCAACTCCCGAAGGTGAATTTCTAACCAAACGGTCCGATTTTTAAACCAAAAAGATTGAACTTCAACGAAAAACAGTTGCATTTTCAACCAAATATTTTGAATTTTCTGTCCAAAAAAACTTATGTTCAACAAAACAATTAAATTTCCATAAAATAATGAAATGTAAACAAAATAGTAAAATTTTAACTAAATTATTAAATTTTCATCCAAAGCAAATAATTTTTAATTAAATAGTTAAGTTTTAACCAAAAAAGATCAAATTTCTACTAAAAAGTATAAATTTTTAAACCGAAAAAGTGTATTTCCAACCAAGAAGATTCATTTCATACCAAAAAAGACGAATTTTTAACTGAAATAGTTAAATTTTCAGTTAAAAAAAACTACTTTTCAACTAAAATAAAAGAACAATTTTTCAACGAAAGAGATTAATTTAAAATTAAAATTATGAATCTTTAATAACAAACTAATTTTTTAATAAAATGTTTCAATCTTCAACTACGTAGTTTAATTTTCAACCAAAAGCTTGATTTTAACGAATAAAGAAATAGTAGATATATAAATATTTGTACACCAAAAAGAGGAATTTAAAAAAAATAGTGGAATATTCAACAAAAGAAGATTAATTTTTAACAAAACAGTTGAATTTTTATTCAGAAAATATGAAAGTTCTACTAAAACAGATGAATTTTTAAGCCGAAAAGAAGAATTTTCAAAAAAATAATCGGATTTTTAACACCTAAATATGAATTTTTAATAAAAGGTTAATTTTTACGAAAATAGATGAATTTTCAACCAAAAAGGATGAATTATCAAATAAGAACTTGTCTATCCAAAAAGATGAATTTTCAATCTAAAAGGATCAATTTTCTATACAGAAAGATGAATTTTCAATAGATCAGTTAAAATTTTCACCAGAAAGATGACTTTTAACAAAATAGTTGAATTTTTAACAAAATAATGAAAGTTTCAACAAAACATTTGAATTTTCAACTAAAAAAATTAATCTTCATGCAAAAAAGTTGAATTCTGAATCAAAAAGATTAATTCTCAACAAAAAATATAAAGTTGATATTTGAAAAAAAAATTAATTTGATATTCAAAACAGTTGAATTCATCAAAAAAAGATTAATTCTCAACAAAAAATGTAATAATTACATTCTCATTCTAATGAGAAGGTATTGGCTTTATGTAAAATTTGACATAGTCGGTTTTCATCAAATCTCCACGTTTTGAGACCCCCTGAGCCAGAAAAAACGGTTTTTACCGAGGTGTCTGTCTGTCTGTAGTCTGTCTGTCTGTCTGTCAGTCTGTCTGTCTGTCTGTCTGTCTGTCTGTAGCCACGATAACTTTCGAAAAAATGATCAGATTTGATTGAGCTTTGGCACACTTTTTTATGGCCGAAAAATAGAGAACGAGTTCGTTAACCAGCTATTTTGGATGAAAATTCAAAAAGTGAGCACATTTTGAAAATTTTTGAGACCACTTTTTTTGAAGATTTAAAAATTCTATGTATGGTTATTAGTATTACGCAAAATGACGAACAAAATATTCTAATGACTTTTCGTGATAAAACAAAAATTACTGGAGTTATAGCATTTTCAAAATTCCAAAAAACAAACGAAAATGTACATTTTAAGCCGAAAAACGCACGATATGAAAAAAAGTCAAGAGGAGAAAAACGTTGCTTTTTGAACGTCCTATAATATTTTCATAACAACTTTTTGAATTTTTTGAAAAATAAAAAATTCAAATTTTTATCGCACAAAAAAATAATCAAAAATTCCATTTTGCTGTGAAACTATGCAAGATACGAGAAAAGATCATTCCACAAAAATTGTGCACCCAAAAAAGATTGACAAATTTCTTATCATTCACTTTTTGATATGACGCGTAGTTTTTGTTTTATTCGTAAAAAACAGCATTGAAAATAGAAAAATCAAATGCACAGAACCGAGCGTGGAACGCAAGGTTCAAATGATTTTCAAATCAAATATCGAGCGCGAAGCGCGAGTGTCTGGATGAGAATGTGTTCCTTAAGGTCGATAGAACCTTGAGTAAATGAAGTTCCTTTTCAGTCTAAAATAAAAACAAATTTAACAATCACTTAATATGTAGAGGTTTTGATAATTTTCTAATATTTGCAAACAAACTTTTTCTTTTCATCGAAGTCGAACACGAAGTTGAAAAATCTAGAGCAACCGAGCGTAAAGCGCGATGTAGATACGCCCGAGCGCGTAGCGCGAGGTGAATACATAATCGAGCGCGAAGCGCGAGATAAATATATGATCGAGCGCGAAGCGCGAGATCCAACAGTTGCGCGCCCTAGGCGCGCTCAAACTTGCGAGCGAAGCGAGCCGCGCGCGAAGCGCGCGATGAGAATGTGCCCGCGAAGCGGGCAGATTTTTTATATTTCAACTAATACATAATTTTTTGTTTCAAGAGAAACAAGTTAAATTAAACCAAAAAAGTATTTTTCAACCAAATAGTTAAATCTTTAATTAATACAGCTTCATTTTCATCCAAATAGTTGCATTTTTTATGAAAATAGATTAATTTTCTATCAAGAGAGATGAATTTTCAAACCAAAGTCGATAGAGAAAAAAAGTTTCAACCAAATTGTTGAATTTTCAATTCAAAAATATGAATTCTCTACAAAGCAATTGATTTCTTAGCCAAAAAGGTTATTTTCGACCAAATAGTTGAACTTTCTACCAAAATAATAGAATTTCCAAACCAAAAAAAGAATTTTCAACAAACAAATTTTTGAGTCAAAAAGACGAATTTTCCACAAAACAGTTGATTTCTCATCACGAAAGTTAATTTTTAATGGAAAATGGAATAGTAAAATTTGCAGTTCAAAAAATTGATTTTCAACGAAAAAGAACGAATTTTCAACAAAATAGTTAAATTTTTCAACCAAAGAGATGAATCTTCAACTATTAAGATGCATTTTTATCCAAGTGGTTCCACTTTCAACCAAGTAGTTGAATTTTCAATAAAAGACTATATATTTCCTACGAATAATGTAATAGTTCAATTTTCAGTTAGAAGAATTCATTTTCAACCAAAAAAACAAATGAATTATTAACAAAATAGTTAAATTTTCAACTTAATATTAGAAATTTTTACCAAAAGAGATTGATTCTCAGCCAAAAATATAATAGTTGAATTTTCAATTAAAAGAATAAACTTTCAACAGAAAAGTTTTTTTTTTATTTGGTTCTCTTAATTTAGTTCGCATTTAAGCGAAAAAACGAGAAAACGGGAACGTTGCTTGAAATCAGGGGGAAAAGAAAAATTCTTTAAAAAAGGGAAAAAGAGTACGAAGTTTATATTTAGATGCCTTGCTCGTAAAATAAAATCACTAATTTGGATTTTTTCATGCATTCCGAAAAATTGTTGTTCACTTTCATATTTTTCATGTGTGTTATCATATTCTTCCTAAAGTCATCCCCTTTCCCCCCTTCGGAAGTATGACGTAGTTTTTAAACGGCCCCTTAATTGAGGGACAACAAAATTATGATTTATAAAATTCATATAGACTTGAGAAAATGAACAAAAAAATGCAATACCTTCTAAAACGTGGTCTTGCCATTCGCTCTTAGATTTATGACAAAGTGAGTCAACATGAATAAATCAATGAATCAATGAAAAAATATTATTCCATATTGCCAGACGCATATTATAAAATTATGCAAAATTTGTATTTGCCCTCTGGTTTTTTTCAAAGCTCAACCACCTTTATAAATTTTTTACCTGATGACTAAACTGTCTGACATTTAACAAAAGGTATTAAATATCTGAGGCTTTGGAAGAGGATCGTTTCGAAGCTGAAACTCATTACTAGAATGATTGAATAATAGTCGCGTGCCTTTTTGGAAGGTTTAACCGCCAATCTTGAATCCATGGTATGGGGTAATGGGGTATAGAGTTTAAGCATAATCATGCATAATCGTCTGACATCCTATTCGATTATATAATGCCTTTGAAAGGAAGTTTGGCCTGCTTTCACTATTGTAGAAACAAAAAGCATTAAAGATTTAGGATCCCATGACGCATATAATTGTGGGGTGCAACAACTGATCCATCAATTCAATCTTTTTCGGTATTCTTCATTGAAATTTCCAGACAAATGAGCTTCTTCAATAAATGAAAGGATGTAATTGTTTTCAAATATATCAGGGTGGCCGCTGGACCGGGAAACCGGGAAAATCGGGAAATTACCGGGAATTTCTTTGGATCGGGGAAAAACGGGGAATTAGTAAATTTTTATTACTGCGAATTTTAGTTTTTATAAGAAATATCTATCAAATAATTCGGAATATCACAAATATCATACCACATGATATAATGAAATTCAAAATAAGTTCGATTTAAACTTTTTTAAAATGTTAAGTTCAGTTGTTAACTTTTTCAATTAATTAATCATTCAGTTTACAATGCTTAATTCTTAAATCTTTTACTTTACAATTTTTTTCATTTCAGGTCTTCATTTTTAAACATAAGTTTTCAATTAAAAAGATGCGAAAATGCAGTTTTGAAGACTTAAAACAATTAAAAATTGAAAGATTTGAATTTGAAAATTGTTGATAAAAAAGTTTTAAGTTGGTCAACTGGAAATATAAATTAAGTAATGACTTTTCAAACTCTAATGCAGTTCGAGTGTTAAATTTAAACAATAGTGGATTTTACAATACGATTCTGCATCTTTTCAAAATTAAAAAATTTGAAGATTTTGAGTATTTTAACGTTGAAAATTCTACTTTTTTAATTATAAAACCTTAGGAGTCAAATAAATTTAGAAGTCGAATTAAAACTTTATAAACTATTTTCAATTTTACGATAATTTCGAATTAATACACTCATTGCAAAACGCTCTTATTCAATTTCAAATCCTGTTCAAATATTGTTTTAGTATAAAATATTCCATTTTTAATACATACAGTTGAAAAAAATTAATTTAAAAAAGTTTTGAATGAGAAATTATATATCAAATATTCAAAACTGAAAATTTGAAACTGAATTGTTTGAAACAGAAATCCTTGAATCGTTAAAATTTCAGAGTGCTAAATTCAATCTTTGAACGTTACAATTTTAATTGTTCCATTTAAAAAAAAATGGAAAGTGTTGAATTGTGATGTATAAATAAAAATTGAACAATTGTTAATTTAAAACGACTTGAAATTAATATATTTGTACTTTGAATTAAATTTTAATTTTAATTTCACAATTCTAATTTTAGAAGAAAGGGAGACGTTTTTGTATTTAATGTTTTTTCGAATAGAACAAGGGAAGTTTTTTAAAATTTTGGTTGAGTTGGAAGAAGACATTTTTTATTTTTAACATTTTTATTGGGAAGAATTTTTTTTTAATCGGAAGAGGGTACTTTTAAAAAATATATTTTTATTAGGTATACGCGGGCAAATTTGGCATTTTTAACATTCAGTTGAGAGAGGATAACTTTTTTGTTTTAACTTAGAATTCTCGACTAAATTGGAAGAAGACATACTTTATTTTTAAAATTTTTATCAATGTTAGTTGAAAGAAAGTATCATTTTTCAATGGTACCACTCGACAATTGTAAAACTTTGAATTGTAAATCTTTTAACTTGAAAAGTTTTTGATTTTGAAAATTTACAATAAAAAATTATGCAAGTTTGAAGTTTTATAATTCTGTCATTTTGATGATTTACATTTGAAATCTCATCAATTGAGGAGATTTTGAATTGAAAACTTGTCTTCTGATCTTTAAAATTATAACAATTTAAGAATTTTTGTTTATAAATCTTTGAAATTAGAGGTTTTGAATTTAAAAAACGTTTAGTTTAAATTAACGCAAGTTTTAAGTTCTACAATTAAAAATTCTGTAATTTTGATGATTCAGGTTTAAAATGTCTTCAACTGAAGAACATTTAATTGCAAATCTTAAAAATTTAATTGCTATTATAAATCTTTAAAATTAAACTACAAAGAAAAATATTAAAAAGTATTTAAAATATAAATCTTAAAAATTGAATAATTTTCCATTCAATATTGTCAAAATTCGCAAATTTTCAATTGTAATTCTTCAAAATTCTAGAGCCTTGAGTTGCAAATATTTAAAAATGAAGAGTTTTTAATTTCGAAAATTTACAATGAAAAATTCTGTAATTTTGATGATTAAAATTTGAAATTTCTTCAATTTGTGAGATTTCGAATTGAAAACTTGACATTTGATCTTCAAAATCATCCAGATTTATGAATTTTGAATTATACATTTTTGAAATTGAAGATCATTCTATGGTAAGTCTTAAAATTGAAATCTACAAAAAAAAAAAAAACATTAAAATTTACATGTTACAAAATTATACACTTTAGTAATTGAAGAATTTTTAACATTAACCCATCTTTAAAAAGTTGTTCAAAATTTCATAATTTTAAGCAACAAACATTCAAAATTAAACGATTTGGCGTATTTTAGATTGTGTATATCTTGAAAATAGACCATTTTCTTTACCAAATTTTTTTTTCATTCACCCGAAAATAACATAAAATGAAAAAAATGATTTTACATTAAAGTAAACATTTTATTGGAACAAAAGAACGATTTTTTTGAACCAAATAAATTTATTTGACTGAGAGCCAATGAATATTTTTCTTTGATTCAAAGAAATTTTCTTTGAATTAAAAAATCTTTTTTTTCTGATTGTATCTGTATCAAGAGCATCTTATGACGATATGAAATCTCAAATTAACTTATTAAATTATTCCTTTGCTTCTAATTTCTGCTGGGATAAAAGTTTATATTTAGATCAAAGTAATCTGTATACAGATTGCTGAAAGTCATTTAAAAATAAAATTAAAATCGTTTGAAAGCCGATGCAGCTATTTGAATATTTTAATTTATGATTATTCATTATATTTTATAGTACTTGAAAAACGATTGCGATCATAATGAACGCTAATTAAAATATAAGAAAACAAGATTATACAATTTTCTCAAATATTAATAAATATATAAATGAATGAATATATTTTTAACAACAATTTAGAAGCTTGAAATTCTACACTAAATTTTCTAGACTTCCTGTTTAATCTGTCGTCAAATCTGAATTAACAATAAACTGCAAACACTTTTCCCATAATCATGTGCATTATTTTATCGCAACATTCCTTTTTTCTATTTTATATTTGCCTCATCAATAATTCTGTGCAATTCATTTAATAGCATGAACTAGTACCAAGTAATTCACTAAGTATTTCATTTCCGTTTATAAAAAATATGATTATTTCTCCTAAAAAATAAATCAATATAAATCACGTTAATTTTCATTGATAGAAATATCTAGCAAGGCATAAATAATCATTTCTAACAATTGACAAATAAAATGAAAAATATAATGTGCCGTAGGTAGTACACCTATTTTTTAATATAAATATAAATACATATCTGTGTGCAATTTATCAAGCAAACGAGAAGTTTCAATTATTACTTTGCCATAGAAATGTGATTAGAAGTCGACTCTAAAGTAGGATAAATCATAAGAATCAATAATAAAAAAGTCAGAAAACAAATTATATTTCCTTAAAAGTGCCAGAAACAAGGAAATATTTCCATCAGGACACAAATCCGTAATGGTATGAATAAAACGACTATGTCTTAAAAAATTTGCATTCATTAATTCAAGTAGTATCTGAAGAGCCTTTTCTCAAATTGAGTTTAACGAAAAATAATACACAACTAGGGAAAGTTAACAGTCATTTAAAAAAATATAGATATATAATCTCACAGTGAATTAAAAAAATATAATATCAAGCAAAAGCATGATTTCAACTACTTTTGATTTTGTAATACTTTAAACTTCGTTGAAATAATGAGAAGAAAATATTGTGAACTTGTAAATAGTATTTCACAACTTCCACCAACATAACGTATTTAAACACTATATTGCCTCAAAATCGAAAAACTATAATTATTTACAAACTTAATCTATTTGACCTTACTTTATTCACATTAAAAATAATGCCAGAGGGACACCACGAAATTCGCTGATCAATTAGCTACCCAAATCACTAAAGAATGAGTCTATATTTTCACTAATTCATTTTAGTAAAATCAACTTGTAATTTTTGTTTACTATTCCTTTAGTGAAATGCTATTTCGTAAAATCTTTTTTAGCATTATAAAAATATGCTAGCCAACTATTCAACCTTCATTATTATCAAATGTATTATCGTAAAACGTGTTTTTTTTTTAGTCAAACGTATACGATAAAAATGAAATATTCGCCTATTTATCATATTTTCACAGATTCGTTAACATTCGTTAACTGTGTCATAATTTCAGAAAATAATAACTTGTTACGATCTACGGGGGAATAATTGCTTGAAAAAATAAAAATTATTTAAATATTTGCATATATTATCATTGAAATTCATCAACTGTATCATTTATTCCAAAAAAACCTCTTCACGATTAAAAGGCAATAAAAATTGTTCAAACAAATAATAATTCTGTAAACAATTTAAAATTGGTTGTGAAACACTTAGAAAGATGTCGCTTATTGAATATGTCAATGTTAATGTTGATCGATTTGAAAAAAATGGGGAATTTCTTTTTCCGGAAAACGAACAAATTGGGGGGGGGGAGGGGGGATCGATCACCAAAAATCGAAAGTCGAATTGGCCTATAATATTAACACATTTTATTGAAAATTAAGGAAGTTATGGTCATTTATAATATTTGAAAAATCTGGTTTTTACAGTCAACCTTTTTTAATGATCATAATTCAAAGTTGATGCAAGAATATAAAAGATTCCTTGATTTGAAACAAATCGATTGACATGTAATATTGATACATATTATTAAAAATCATTTATCATTTATAGTATTTTTAAAATGGGGTCTTATAGGAAAAATCTTTCCATTTCATAACATAATTTAAAGTTGATGTGAAAAGTAAAAAAGATTTCTTGATTCGAGACGAATTGATGGACCGATGATCGTATATTTGTATTTTATAGTAAATTTGGGGGACCTAGTCAGAGCACCCTCTAATATTTCATTTTTAAATATTCTCATTAACTCATTATTAATTCCAAATAATTCAAAAAAAATTATGCATCCTTTATGAGGGAGCAAATATATTTTCTAATTAATCATATTCAGAAAGCAGAGTGCTCGTCAACTAAACACCATACATAATCGGTTTTATATTGCTTCCTCATAGAGGGAGGTTTGTAATAGCCTAAATTTTTTAGTCAACTTTTTTTACATAATTTGATATAATTCGAATTCAGAAGTTAAAAAATGGATTTTTTTTTTCAAATGTCCGGTTATTCATGTGAGAAAAACTTTTTTGATATTTAAAATACAACAATACGATACCTAGTGCGTATTTGTTCGTGTCTTCGAAACACATCGATCGACCTATTGTTGAACCTTTTGTGACCCACCAGTACCGATTTACGAAGTTTCAAAAAAATTTGTTTAATCTGCTTATATGAGAAAAAGTTTGTCTCATATTAGGAATACTACAGTACTATATCTGACATGTTTGTTCGCATCTTCGAGACACGTCGAATGATCTATTGACGTACCTACCATGACCTCTTATGATCTAGCAATACCGATTTATAAATTTGAAAAATATATTGTTTATCTTCTTGATATGATGAAAACTTTTTTGATATTGTCCCAATTAAAGAACCTCTCGTGACCTACAAAAACCTACTAATATCGTTTTTAAATTTTGTATCCAAATTATTTACCTTGTTTATAAGAGGACCTTTTTTTATATTAGGAATATAACAGTACTATATTTGATGGAATTGCTTGCATCTTTGAGACGCGTGGATTGATCTATTGATGAACTTTCGATGACCATTCTTGATTAATCAATAGCGACTTAGAAAGTTTGAAAAATTACATTCTATCTATGAAGAAAACTTTAATTTCAATTTTGTAATATAACACTACCGTCAGTTAAAAAGTTGTTAATTGCAACAGCACATATCGATTGACATTTTGATGGGCTCTCTGATTTTCTAAAAATAAGATTTTTGGTAATTCAGCATAATAAGCTTGAAAAACATTGAATGTATCCATTATTTTTCTTTTGTTAGAGAAAAACCTCCCTCTATGAGGAAGCAAAATGCTCATAAAATGAGCACAAATAAATACACCCATAGTGAATCCATCCATAGCACTTCGCAGCGGTATTTTCATTTCATTAACATTTCACATTATTTTAAAGTTTCTTGGTAGATTTTATATTTTAGCTTGAGACAGATCACGCACAAAAGTTTGAGAGTAAGAAAAAAAGTCTTTTGTGCATTCGTTGATCTAGGAAAAGCGTTCGACAAGGTGGATAGAAGTAAGCTTTGGGAAGTCCTGGAAGAGTACGGAGTCAATGGATGGCTTCTACAAGCAATAAACACAATATATGCAGGTAGCAAAGCGAGTGTAAGGGTTAATGGGCAACTGAGTGACTGGTTCGATATTATGCAAGGTGTTAGACAAGGATGCGTTATGTCCTCATGACTATTCATTATGTTCATGGACAAGTGTCTAAGTTCTAAGAATGGCCCTCTTCGACGAAGAAGGTGTAGATCTCGAGACAGTGAGGGTACGTGGGTTAGCTTTCGTAGATGATAAGGTTATTATGGCAGATTCAATCGACGACTTGGAAAGAATGTTGAGCAAACTGAATACAAGCATAAAGAACATGGGCTTCAAAATTAACGTAATTGAAACAAAAAATATGTTGTTTGAAGGAAAAGTTGAGAAAA
Source organism: Andricus curvator (assembly GCA_932195095.1). Lineage (NCBI taxonomy): Eukaryota > Metazoa > Arthropoda > Insecta > Hymenoptera > Cynipidae > Andricus > Andricus curvator. The sequence goes on from CAKNYM010049005.1 coordinate 14,741, forward strand.
CAATGTGGCTATCAAAATTTAGTCTAACAAAAAGGCCCAGAACCCACATTGCGAGGATTAAACTATTCCCTAACACAGCTTTTTTTGGATTTAAGCAGCTATCACACAATGTACCAAATACACCCCAGAGTTTCTGAAATACATTATTGTGACAGAAACTCATAGTACATCAGAATTCAGAGTCACAGGAACATTTTCTAACAGGCCAGAATTTACAAGAGACTTTAATTGTCCATTGGTTTCTAAAATGAATCCAGTTAAGAGGTGTTCTATATGGTAAACCCTTTCATGAAATAAATATTTTTCTTAAAAATGAATCTACTAATGTACACTTTTGAATAAGCTGCCATTGTAAATATAAATTTAAAATAAAAGATTTTGTTAAGAAATACGATTGCATTACTCACTGTAAAACAGCCATTTTTTCCTAAATAATTTGTAAAGTGCATGGTAATTTGAAAATATGATAAATGAAAATCTCACTAAAAACATCTATGATCCAAAAAATTCCGCCAAGTGAAAAGTTATCAGTACAATCGACATACTCGTAGTTTGTGAAATCAAAGTTTGCCATGTCATTCTAAAAGATATCTAAATTTTCTGATATTCTTAGATTGATAAAACTACACAAATTTTGAGAATCTATTAACAGGTGAAAAAAATGAAAACTTGGCGAGATTCTATAATTATCTCGTCAAGTTTCCATTTTTCCCCTTTTAATACATTCTCAATATTTCTGTAATTTTATTATTCTGAAAAAATGTTAAAATCTAGATATCATTTAAATTTACTTGGCAAACTTTTATTCCCTAAACTATGCTGATTGTACTGATCACTTTTTACTTGGGGAACTTTTTGCATCGTAGATGTTTTTGGTAAGATTCAATTTTTTTTTTAATACAAATTTTCGTTAATTGAAATACTACTTTCAAAGTAATAAGAATATTATATTATTATTATTATTATACCATTAAGCCATTTCCCTTTCCGGGTAGGCGTGAATATAATCCGCACAATATGATCCATGTTAAAAATTGTGTACAAATCGGTTCAACATTATAAGTTTCAGGTCGACTGAACTGCTAAAAAATATAATTTTTTCAATTATACGTGCAAAATCTTGAAAAAGAATTTATAAAAAATCAAATTGCGCGACACATCCTAGAATTTCTAGATAATGATCTAGCGGAGTCATGTTTAACATTTCGTACAAATCGGTTCAATAGTATAAGGTTATGGTCGACTGAACTCCTTAAAAATCGAATTTTGGGCATATATAACCTGAAATAACTTTAGAAATAATAAATTAATAAAAGTTTCATGAAAAATAGCACTGCAGCTACATCTCGTCCATTTATCCTGAAATATTCAGGTGAATTGGTTGAATATTAGAGGCTAGAGGTCGACTGAACTGGTAAAAATCTAATTTTGGGCATAGAAAGTAAAGTAACTCTAGAAATAATGAATGAATCAAAATTTCCTGAAACACGGAACTGGAGTTTCATCTAGCCAATTTATATTCTAATTTTTAGACAGGTCGATTCAACATTGTATTCTACAGGTTAACTGAACTGCTGAAAAGTCTAATTTTGGGCATGAAAAGAAAAATAACTCTAGAAATAATGAATGAATCCAAATTTTCTGGAAAATGGCACTGGAGCATCGTCTAGTCAATTTATCGTCAAATTTTAAGATGAACTTATTGAATATTCTAGGAATCTATGCTACAGGACGACTAAACTGCTAAAAATTTAATTTTGGGTATAAAATGTGGAATTACTCTGGAAATAATAAATGAATCAAAATTTCCTGAAAAATGGAACTGGATCTTTATCTAGTCAATTTATATTCAAACTTGATGACAAAATTGGTTGAATAGAAATGATAATTAAATCAAAATTTTCTGAAAACTGGCACTAGAGCATCATCTTGTCAATTAATCGTAAAATTTCAAGATGGATCCTTTGAATATTCTAGGCTACAGGTCGAATGAATTGCTAAAAAATCTGTCTTTGGGCATAAAACTGAAATAACTCTAGAAATAATAAATGAATCAAAATTTTCTAAAAAATGGCATTGGAACTTCAGCTAGTCAATTTATCTTGGATTTTTCAGACAAGTCGGTTGAATATTGTAGGCTACAGGTCAACTGATTTTCTAAAAAGCCTAATTTTAGGTATAAAATCTGAAATAACTCCAGAAATAATTAATAAATAAAAATTTTTTCGAAAAAAGCACCGGTGCTTCATCTAGTCAATTTATTGTGAAATTTTTAGAAAAATTGATTGAATATCGTGGGCTACAGGCAAACTAATTTTTCAAAAATGACACATTCATTTTGTCTGAATTTTCTGTTTCTAAGAAATGGACCATGCACATGTATTGAAATTATTTTAAAGCAATTTTTTATTAATTCCAAAAGTTTGTATGTAAATCGATAAAGAATTGGTTGAGATATAGATAGTTCGAGAAAATATATTCGCAACTTTTTTTTAAATTGGCGATGATTCACTACCACGAATCTTGATTATAAACAAGGAAAATGATCAATTGTGGATACAGTAAAAATGTATGAGATGGCTAATTTTTAGAAACAATCCTCTTTAAATGGAAACTAAGTCTGAAGCTTATTATCATCTGTTTAAATATTTTTCTTAAGGTTGTTGAGAAACATAATTTCCAAAAAAATCATCTATAATAAAGCACATAGAAGAGTTTGTAGTTGATTCTGAACCAATCTGTTCAGATAATTACATTTTTCAAATAGGAATAGAAATAAACAAAGAAATATTTTTAAATTATTTTTCCAATATTTAAATAAAAATATATTTCTTTCGACAAATTGTGGCAAAAAATTGTTTGGCCTCAATTAAAAGAACTCTCAAACCCTGCAGATTTGAACGAATCTTGAGTTTAGTGTCTCTATTTTAAAAATGCAGTTAGGGTCGGAATGAAATATACTTGCTTATAAATAATTTCATATACCGAAATGAAAGCTTGAAAAAAATTCACAAATCAACATTAGATTTCCAAACTTCCACCTTTCCGGCTCATTATAGACAATTACATAACAAAAGAAAAATCAGTCATTCCGGTTCATCAAAGACAAATCTATAAAAATTAATGACTAACCCTTTTATGTATCAGAGTGGGTTGAACAAAAAAATTATGAAAATAAAAATTGGAACTATGAGGAAAAGTAGTTTAATAGGATCCTAAAAAAGCATAAATAATTTTGCGCTGTTTGATCAAAGCCTTCAACTCAGAGACGTTAGAAAACTCTGTTTTGAAAATTTCTTATTTTCATAGCTTTTATATTTTTGTGTATGTCAATTTTTTATGTTTTAGTAGATCTTCAACGTCTCCCCAAATTTGTTTCAGTTTTTTAAGTAACAATCATTAGGCGATATTTTATGTTTCATGGACCCCTATTTTCAAAAAACAATTTTAAAATTTACAGGAATGGCGAACAAATTATTTCAGATGTTTGAGGTACTTTTACCAGTATAAAAACCCCTGCAAAAATTCTTTCTTCATTTCTGTAGATTTTAAACTTCAAGAATTTGGTAAAAAATTTAACTTGTTGATTGATTATCAACATTCTTGTTGAAAATTCATAATTTTCGTTAAAAATGTAACTACTTCAGATGAAAATTAAACTGTTTGGTTAAAAATTAAACCATTCATTTGGAAAATTGAACTATTCTCTTGGACATTCGTCTTTTTTGGTTAAAAATTAATTTTCTATTTGAAAAAGTAGCTATTTCATTTTTGGAAGAAAATTTGGCCTTTATAACTAGGAAATTCAGCTATGAGGTAGAAAATTCAACAGTTTTGTTGAAAGTTCGTGTATTTTGTTAGCTAATTAATCTTGTTTGTTGACAATTTAACATTTTGGTTGAGGATTCAACTATTTTTTATCTATAATTGATCTTTTTTTTAATTGAATTCAACTGCTTGAAAATTATCTTTTTTTGGTTGAAAATTAGTGTTCTAAATTGAAAATTGAAAGATTCCATTTATGTTTAAAAATTCCACTATTTCATTGAAAATTCACTTTTCTTGATGGAAAATTTACTTTTCTGTTGAAAATTCTTTTTCACTGGTATGAAAGTCAATTGTTTCGAAAAACATTCGATTTTTTATTTTCAAAACTTAATTATTTGGTTCCACATTCGTCTGTTTGGATAGAAAATTAATCTTTTTGTCTTTTTTCTTGAAAATTAGTTTCTTTAATTGCAAGAACTGTTCCCTTTTTAATTGAAAACTTACCTTTTTTAATTAAAAATTCGACTATTTGATTGAAAATTCATGTATTTTGTTGAAAATTCTTATTTTCGTAGAAAATTAATCTTCTTGGTTGAAAACTCATCTTGGTAGGTTAAATTCAACTATTTTGTTAAGGCCATCTTTTTCGGTTGAAAATTCAACTGATTTCTCAAAAATTCGTCTCTTCGACTTAAAAAATCCACTATTTGGTGGAAAATGCTAATATTTACAAAACCTTTGCGACCCCCTTCTATGTGACACTTTTTCACGTTAGGACAGACTCTTCACCCCACAGTGGGAAAAAAATGACTTTTTTGGTTCAAAATAACGCACAGCGCACTAGTATTGACCGATTGGAACAAAAAAAATTTCAAAAAAAAACTGATAAAATTTCAAATAAAGTTGTTGAGCCTGATTTTTTATTAGTTTTTCAATTCTTTTATAAATGAACAAACATGCCGATAAAAATGACAATTTTTTCTATTTGACGTTCCCGGTGCTCATCAACATAGGAAAATTGTTGTAATCGCTTACGTTTCATAGATTTACATATGATAAAATTATTTCATCATGATACAAATGATAAAAAAATAGTTTATACACAAATTATTTGTTGAAAATGTGTTTTCTATGATTTTCAATAATTTTACGTTTTTTAAAGTTATATCGCATGAAATTTAGATGGGAACAATATTATAATAAAGAAAATTTCTTTGGGGATTATTCTTGTTTATATTATAAACAAATTCAATAAATAAATGCAATATTCTGGCATTTGTTGGCAGAAAAATTCGTTTTCTTCTACGTCAGTTTTTTCAGTCAGGAACCTCATGATAATTTCAGCAAAATTTATGATTTGTTGTTAAATTTTAGGATTTTTTCCAACAAATTAATTAAGCAAATGTCTTATTCCGGCATTTTTTCACGGAAAAAAATAGTTTTTTCAATGTCAGTCATTTTAATTGGGAACTTCATGGTAATTTCAGCAAAAATCATAATTAGTTGACAAATTTTATAATGTTTTTAAACATATTTAATTTTAGAAACGTTTGAATTGGCATCTATCGACTCCATTATTGCATTTGATTATTAAATTTGTTTAAAAAATCATCATTATCATGGAATTCCTAATTAAAAGGAATGACATTGAAAAAAAACTAATTTTTCCGTCGACAAATGCCAGAATAGTACATATTTTAACTAAATTTTTTTTTTTTAAATCATCAAAGTAATCAACAAATTATGAATGTTGCTGAAATTATCATAAAGTTCCCAATTAAAAGGACTGACCTCGAAAAAAAAGAATGTATCCGTCGACAAATGCCCGAATAATGCATTTGTTTATTAAATTTGTTTCAAGAAGATAAACAATTTATCATCTAAGTATGATTGTTGATGAAATAATCATGGTGTTCCCAATCAAATGGACTGACATTGAAAAAAAAACGAGTTTCACCTTTGACAAATGCCCGAATAAAGCATTTGTTAATTAAATTTACATAATGCATTTTCTTATTAAATTTGTTTAAAAGCATTATAAAATTTGTTAACTAATTATGAATGTTGTTGAAATTATCATGAATTTCCCAATTGAAAGGACTGGCATTGAAAAAAAACTATTTTTCCGTCGAAAAATGCACAAATAATCCATTTGCTTTAAAAAATCATGAAATTTATCAACAAATTATAAATTTTGCTGACATTATCATGAGGTTCCTGATTCAAAAAAACTGACATCGAAGTAAACGAATTTTTCTGTCGACAGATGCCTGCATAATGCATTTTCTTATTATATTTGTTTAAAAGCATTATAAAATTTGTCAACTAATTATGAATGTTGCTGAAATTATTATGAAGTTCCTAATTAAAAAGACTGACATCGATAAAAACGAATTTTTCTGTCGACAGATACCTGCATAATGCATTTTCTTATTATATTTGTTTAAAAGCATTATAAAATTTGTCAACTAATTATGAATGTTGTTGAAATTATCATGAAGTTCCCAATTGAAAGGACTGGCATTGAAAAAAAAAATTTCTGTCGAAAAATGCCTGAAAAATCCATTTGTTTAATTAATTTGTTTTAAAAAATCATGAAATTTATCAACAAATTATAAATTTTTCTGACATTATCATGAGGTTCCTGATTTAAAAAACTGACATCGAAGTAAACGAATTTTCCTCTCGACAAATGCCTCAATAATGCATTTGTGTATTAAATTTGTTTATAACATTAACAGGAATAATTCTAAGAGAAATTTTCTTTATTATAACATTGTTTTCATAAAAATTTCATTCAATTTATCTTGAAAAACATAAAATTATTGAAAATTATAGAAAATATATTCTCAACAAATAATTTGTTTAGAAACCATTTTTTGTTGATTGTATCTGGATGGAATATCTCTATCTAATGTAAATCTAGGAAACGTAGCCGATTACAACAATTTTTCTATCATTGACCCTATCATTCCTATTCCAATTCCATTGATCCAATCATTGATTTTGAACCAAAAAAGTCATTTTTTCCCAGTCTACCCTTATGTATTCCACTGCATAACATGGTTTTATGAGAAATGATGTTTCCTAAAATCTGTCAGAACAATTTTTCAGTTTTTAAAACAGAGACTCGAAGCCTAATACTTAGTTTCCCTTCGGAAAGGATCAGTTTCTTAATCACCACAAAAAATTCTTTGTGGAAGCCCTTGTCAGGCATTAAGTTTCACTTGGAACTTCAATCCTGCAATCTTGGCCTTTGTAAAGAACTTGTCATTGGTCGGCTGCTTTGAGGAAATTTGTTCCATTGGCGATAAGATGGTTCTATTGGAAAGCTGCTGTTCGACGAAGGTCATTGCGTCCTTCAAAATCCATTCCAGTGGACTGTGGAGATTTATCGCGTCCTCGACTGACATGCATTTCCTTAACGGTTCAGCAATTTTTGAAGAGGCTTTGAAGAATTGGATACTTGACAGCTTACATCTTACAAGTTCACGGAGGCTACTCACAAAGAACAGGAAACTTGATAGGGAATCCGAAACACTCATCATCTCCCTGCTCTTCTTTACAACGCAATTTCCTCCAAATTAATGAAGAAGAAAATCTATAGAAAATTACCTGATGTCTGGCAAAATATCTAATCTACTTTATTTGAGGGAACGCATCAGTGGATTTTTGATCCTCTGGAATTTTAATAATAACGTATTTTTAAATTAATTTTCTCACAAATTTCCATATAAGTCAATATTATTCGAAAATAAAGAATGGATGTTTCCGCGCTTACAATATTAAACATTTTTTCTGTTGAGGTAATTATCCCAAAAATCCAGTCTCTGCAAAAAATTTGAATCTTCAGCTACAAAAGATTTTTAGTTCAATAAAGAAAAAAAGTTTGATCCAAAATGTAGAATTTTCAACCATTTACAAGATACGTAAATTTTGAATCAAGTAGTGGAATTTGCAATCTAGAAAGATGAACTTTCTACAAAATAGTTGAATTTTCAATCAAATAATCAAATTTTCTACCAAAAAGATAAATTTTCAAAAAAGAAGATTAATTTTCTACTGAAAAAAAGAATTATAAATAAAAATACATAAATTTGTTACCAAAGAGTTGCATTTTCAACCAAGAAGATTATTTTTTACCAAAAAAGAAGAATTTGCAACAAAATGCATACATTTCTAATCTAATAGTTGAATTTGCAAACAAGAGGATCAATTTTCTATCAAAAAAGACGAATTTTCAACAAATGTCATGAATTTAATTTTCAGCCAAACAGCTGAATTTTTAAACTAAAAGATCAGTTTTGAAACAAAAATGAAATAACTTACATCAACAATTTCTACACAAGTTAAATTTACGTTTAAAAAAATTATTTTCAATAAAAGAAAACGAATCTACTACAAAACAATCTGCTATCAAACTGTTGAATTTTGAAGACGAAAAAGACGAATTAACTATACAGGACAGTAGAATTTTCTACCCGAAAATATGAAGTTTTAACGAAAAAAATTAATTTTCAATCAAATGGTTAAATTTGGAGTTAAAAAAAAATATTTTTGAACCCAAAAAAGGAAATTGTTAACAGAATACATAAATTTTTAACCAAATAGTTGAATGTTCAACCAAGAATATAAATTTCCTACAAAGAAAGACGGATTTTCAACAAAATACAGAAAATTTCATCCAAATAGTTTAATTTCTAAACGAAACAAAAAATCAATTTTTAACCGAAAATGGAATAGTTAAATTATCAGTTGCAAAAAATTATTTTCAATAAAAAAACGAATCTTCTACAAAACAGTTGATTTTTCAAACCGAAAATTTCGAGTATGAAATTTCAACGAAAAAGTTCATTTTCAACCGAATAGTTCAATTATCCGTTAAAAAAAATTATTATTTACCCCAAAAAAGGGAAGTTTCGACAAATTAGTTAAATTTTTAAGCAAAGAGATGAAATTTCTGCCAAAATTATAAATCTTCAACAGAAAAAAAAAAAATTTAAGAAAGTAGTTCAACTTTCAACCCAGGAGTTGAATTTCAAACCCAAAAAGGTGCATTTTCAATAAAAAAAAATATTTCAAAATAAAAATATTTCAATTTCAAATAAGGCACAATTGTATTTAACCAAAGAAGACGTATTTGCAACCAAATAGTTGAATTTTTAAAATAAAAGATAAATTTTAAAACAAAAATGAAATAGTCAAATTTTCATTAAAAAAAAAAATTATTTTCAATAAAATAAAACGAATCTTTCACAAAAAAATGTTGAATTTTCAGGGCAAAAGAAACGAATTCACGTACTTTAAAAGACAGTAGAATTCTCAACCCGAAAATAAGAAGTTTTAATAAAGAAAGTTAATTTGCAATCAAATAGTTAAATTTTAAGTTAAATCAATTATTTTAACTCAAAAATGAAATTTAAAAAAAAATACATAAATTTTTAACCAAATAGTTGAATGTTCAACCAAGAAGATTACTTTTCCACCAAAAAAGTTGAATTTTCAACAAACTACAGAAAATTTCAACAAAATAGTTATATTCCTAAACTAAAAAAAAACAATTTTTAACCGAAAATGGAATAGTTCAATTATCAGTTGCACAAATTAATTTTCAATGAAAAATCGAATCTCTCACAATACAGTTGAATTATCTACCACACAGTTAAAGTTCCAAGAAAAAAAAGACGAATTTTCCATTTCTACCAAGAAATTGAATTTTCAACCCAAAAAGGTGAATTTTCAGTAAAAAAAATATAAAGTTAATATTCCAAAAAAAATCAATTTTAAATAAAACACAATTGAATTTAACCAAAAAGACGAATTTTCAACAAAATAGTTGAATCCTCAACCAAAAGAAAATTATTTGTAACCAAACGTTTTGAGACCCCCTGAATCTGAAAAACAAGTTTTTACGAATGTGTCTGTCCGTCTGTCTGTCTGTAGATTTTTAGTTTGTTAGCAGGATATCTTTCAAATGAATTAAAATATAGGATTAAGCTTTGGTATACTCTTCAAGTGTCCTAAAATGAAGATTAAATTCGTTAGTCAGCCATTTCGGACAAAAATGCAAAAAGTAAGCACACTTTGAAAATGTTTGAGACCACTTTTTTTAATATTTGAAAATTATATGTGCGGTTATTAGTAGTACTCAAAAAGATAAACCAGTTATCCTTAAGCCTTTTTCTGATAAAAACAAAATTAGCGGAGTTCTAGCATTTACAAAATTCCAAAAACCAAACGAAAATGAACATTTTAAGCCAAAAACGCAAGATATGAAAAAATGTCAAAGAAGAAAAACGTTGCATTTCAAAAACCCTACAAGATTTACGCAACAACTTTTTGAAATTTCTGGAAAAATCGAAAATTCACATCAAAATATACAAGATACGAAATAAAATGAATTAACAAAAACTGTGTATTAAAAAAAGATCTACAAATTTGTTACAAATCACTTCTTGATAGGACGCGCATTGTTTGTTTTATTTGCAAAAAGATGCATTAAAAATAGAAAAATTGAATTTTTAGACAAACGACACAAGATACGAAAAAAATTTGTTTACCCAAAAAAGGGCTACAAATTTGTCATGAATAATTTGTTGATAGCACGCGTAGTTTTTGTTTTAATCGTGAAAAATAACGTTGAAAATTAAAAAATTAAATTTCTTGGAAAACGGCACAAGGTACGAAAAAAAATCAATAATAAAAAGTTGTTCACCCAAAAAGGATCTAAAAATTTGATAATTTTTAGATAGATCAAGTAGATTTTCTTGTGATCGTAAATAACAAGATTAAAAATAAAAAATTAAACTTTTGGAAAAACGCCATAAGAGACGAAAAAAAATGAGAAGGCAAAAGTGGTTCAACCGAATCACAAATTTGTAATAAACTCTTGTTATAAAAATATATTAAAAACAAAAAATGACCTTTTTGGAAAAAGGACACAAGTTATATATCATTTTATTTAACGAATTTTTTCGCCTAAATTATATCTACAAATTTTCTCAAAACCACTTTACTCTAGGATATCAGTGTTGAACATAATGTAAAAAAAATCAGATTTTTGACAAAATCGAGCGCGAAGCACAAGATACGTGATGTGAATGTATTCGTTAAAACCGAAGGAGCTTTAACAAAAAAGAATACACAATCACCAAATTAAAGTTGTCGATCGTTTGACCTTCAATTTTAAAAGGTCTGTTTATTTTCCCGAAATAGAATAATTAAAAAAAAAACTTTTTTATTCTCATGCAGCCTCCTCATATCTACGGAGCAAGTTTTTTTTTTATTTGGAAAAATTAAAAAATAGATTTTTAGTCGCTATCCAAATACGATTTTCAAAACCCATGATATTTGAACCTCAAAATTCTTGACTGTTTTACTCGGAATTGGTTAACTTTTTCTAATCGAACACATTTTCTGCCAATTTAGCAACTTAATATCTCGAGAGCCAATTTTTTTTTTTGATTAAACTGAAAGTTGTACATTTTATCCTGATCCGCAACTGAGCCTGTTCCAAATTGGATTATTATTAAATTATTGAATAGTAATTATTATTACGATTATGTAGATAACATAAATGATATTTCAATAAACAAATATTTCAATTTTAAATAAGAAATATAGTTGAATTTATGCCCAAAAATACAAATTAAAAAAAAGCTGAATCCTCAACCAAAAAATAAAATTAATTTTTACCAGTTGCATTTTTAACCATAAAAGATTACGTTTATTCAAAAAGAGACGAATTTTCTACAAAACAGTACCATTTTTTAACACGAAAATATGAATTTTGAACGAAATAGATGAATTTTCTAGCAAAAAATACGAATTTTCAACAAAATAGTGTCCTTGTCAATCAAAAAAAAGATGAATCTTTAACTAAAATGAGATATTTTCATTTTTTTAAAATGAATATTTAATAAAGTAATTGAACCCTCGACCAAAAAAGATTAATTTTCAATCAGTTGCATTTTAAACCGGGAAACACAAATTTTCATCAAAATAGTGGAATCCTCAACAAAAACAGATTAATTTTCAAAACAAAAAGACGAATTTTCAACCAAATAGTTCAACTTTTGATTAAAAAAGATTTTTCAGTCATGAAAGAAAAAAAATGTCACACGAATTATTATTTTAGGGGATAAATAATTTAAAATACAAACTAAAATTTCGAATAAACATTTCATTTTAAAGTTTATTTGTTCATTTGTTTTTAAAGTCAAATAAATATATAATTTTCTTAAGATTCTTCAGAAAATTCAAAATTTTTATTGAAGCTTTCAGATATGTTGAAAATGTATATTTTATTTTTTATTTTTCAGTGTTTAGAAAAATGTTAGGAAAAATTCAAGTCAGTTTTAAAGATATTTAAGACTTTGAGAAGTTTTGAAGTTTCTCAAAATGACTAACTATTTCTAAAATTTTGAAAAATATTTCCAAATTAAAAAAATTGTTCTCAAATCTTTCAGATATTTTCAAAATTTTCGAAATAATATTGCAATTATAATAATATTCTGCAATATTATGAGACTTTTTCAAATTTTCTTTAAAAATTAATTTTTCAAAATAAAAAGTAATGAAAAGTTTTCCCAGGAATCTCAAGAAATTTTTTATTTTCTTGAAATTTCGCAAACTTCTTGAAAAGCTTCGAATTTTTTTTCGAAATCTTCAAAAATGTACATTTCGATAGAAATTTTTAAAAATTTTCTCAAACTTAAAATCATTTTTCAACAATTTTCAAAACTTTTAAACCTTCTAAATATCTTTTAAAATTCTTCGAATTCTTCCAAAAGTTTTCTTGAAAGTCTGAGCAATTAAAGAACTTGCCTTCAAATCTTCCAGATTCTGTTTTGACAATTTTGGAAATCTTTTGAAATGTTAAATTTTTTTAAAATATTGTCTTTAAAATAATTTTTCAAAATAGGTTTGGTTAAAGGAGTGGCGGACTGTGTGGACGTGTCGGGTAGCTGCGTCCTTAGTTTGTTGAGTTTGCTAGGAAAGTTTATTAAGTGGAAGGTGTAGAATAGGCGAAAATCGAAAAGGAGAATTGTGCGGTCATTAAGTGATAATAGTCAACGGATTTGGCGAAACGAGAGTAGTGTGAATAACGAGAGAAAGGGTGATAGTGAAGTGAGGTTAGGAATGCAATGAGTGAAAAGGCGGGAGACATCGACAGTGTAGAGTTGCAGGGGGCGTCAATGGCGGGGAGCGTTCAAATTGAGAGCGGGGAATTTCACAAAGATGATAAAAACGAAAAAGGGGGAGACGAAAAGAGACCAAGAGGCAGGCCGCCAGGTAAAAAGAAGATTAAATATGTTTCAGAGCAAAGCAAGAGGGCGGATACAAAATTAGAGGAATACTGGAAAAAGAAAATGCCAAATGAAGAAAAGGAGGAAGCTGAGGCTAGTTTAATGAACGAGAATGAACAAGAAAATCATGACAGGTTAGATGAGGAGGCTGAAGCGTTCTTATCAAAAAGTAATTTGACACGAACACCAGTAAAGTCGAAAACAAAAACAAAAGAGACGGTAGACTTGACTGAGGTAGACGACAGAGAAGAAAAAATTGACAGCCCGGAAACAAACCAACACAAAGCAATCGAATCAAGTGATAGTGAAGAAGATGAAGGAGATAACTCATGGCAAGAAGAAAAGGAAAGAAGGGAATGGGAACTCAAATTTGAAGAAAAATGGGAGTGTAGGATGGCAGCGCTAGAAACACTTATAAGGAGTGAAGTGAGAAAATTGCACTCAAGAAAAGAACCCTGTGAAAAATGTGGCACGCTGAAAGAAGAGTTGACGAAAATTCAAAGGAAGCATGAGGATTCCAAGGAAGCATTCCTTGAAGATATCAAGACAAACAAGGAAAAAATAGCGAGGCTAGAGGAGGAATTGCTGAAACAGAGGGCAAGTTTTGAAAGAATAATAACAGATATCGAAAACGAGAGAGATAGTAGTTATCCTCGCAAGCAGACCGAGGAGGCTGAAAAAAGTGTGAACAGTGAGAATCAGGAAGGAAGGGTGTCACCACAAAACAATTTCGGAGTGCAAGTTACTGACAAAGAAGCCACAAATGAACTGGAAAATTTACAGAGACTAGCGAATGAGGAATTAGGCAAGGACAAAGAACCGTGCAACATTCCCCCCAGAAAACTGAACCAGGAGGAATGGACAACTGAGAAAGAGCAGAGAAGAGCAAGGAAGAAGAACATCTATGTAAGTGGGCTGACGCTATTAAAAAGAGAGAAGAAAGAAGAATTCGAAGATTGGGTGCTCCACACGATGCAAATAAAAATCAGAGTGGAGAAAATCGAGAGGATAGGCGATGATTGGAAATTTAAAATAGAGGAATGGGCCAAGAAATTGGAATTGATGAAATTGAAAATATCACTACAACGACTTGGATGGGGCGTATGGATCTCGGATGACCTAACCGATAGACAAAAAGAGGTGCAACAGTGGATTGAAAGAGAGGCAGATGCATGGAGGCAAAGAGGTAAGATAGTAGCGACGGGCTATCAAAGGATTTATATTAACGATACCTGTCTAATTTGGGATGAATTAGAAGGTGAACTCAGGCTGAAGAAGGATCGAGACGAAAGGGAGCAGAGTCTTTTTCGTAAAGAAGGGTAAGGAAGGGGAGTCTATTGATGAGTTGGTAGTTTTTCAATGGAACGCTCAAGGTATGAAAAATGTTGGAAAGAACTGGAAATTGTTGAGAAGCGGAGATGTGATTGTAATTCAAGAGACCTTTGTGGAAGAGAAGAATATGAAAAAAGTGTTATCCTCGTTAGATAAAAAATATACGTGGCACGGGAAGACAGCAACAAGAGATAAGAACGCTAAGAGAGGGAGAGGAGCAGGCGGGCAAATAGTGGGAGTGAAACAGTCATTGGACGTACAGTGTGAAATTGAGCAATGGGAGTACGGGCTAAAAATTGAGCTTAAGAAGAAAAATAGTGAAATCCGTTACATCATTCTCACCGGGTACAACAATCGGGCTAATAATTTAAATAAATTTGTGGCTAAACTGAGTGACAAAATGGATGAACTGGAAGGGAGTGTAGCAAGGATAATAGTGGCTGGAGATCTTAACGCGAGGATTGGCGAAGAGCAGGGGATTGCACATTGTGGCCTTGAAGATGATGGTAAGATACCCACCAGGAAATCAGAAGATAAGGAGTTGAGGCCAGAGGGGAAAATATTGCTCAGATGGTGCGAGGAAAGAGCGATGATTGTGATGAATGGCAGGAGTGAAGGCGATGAAGATGGAAAGATCACCAGCATAGGACACGGTCAGGGGCTAGGAAGCATCTTAGATTTAATCCTAGTAAAGATGGAGGAAATGGAAGTACCAACCTGGTTTAAAGGACTGAGAGTCACAGCGCAAGAAGGATCTGATCACTTGCCAGTTGTTTACAGATTGGAATGGGGAACGACTGTTGAAGAGCGAAATAGGAAAAATAACGGCAGAAAGCAGAAAAAGCTGAGATGGAAAGAGACGAAGGCGAATCTATACATGGAGGAGTGGCGAAAGGAATGGGGTGAGAGAAGAGAGTTGGAAATAGGCGAAGCTGGTGTAGAAGCTAAGTGGAACGCGATTAAAGACACAATATTAAAAAGTGCTGAAAAAGTAGGAATGATCACTCGAGGTACCCAATCTACACCTGAAAGAAACTGGGATAATGGACAGTACAGAGTGATGAGAAGGAAAATGTTCAAACTACTGCATCGCTTCAGAAAGGTCAGAGACTGGAGCAGCAAAATAGAGTACCTAAAATGTAGGAAGAAGCTGTCAGAGCTAAGGGACGAATTGGTAAAAGAATGGTTAGAAGAAAAACGAAGAGAAGTGGCGGAAAGTAAAAACATTACAGAATGGTGGAAGGCGATGAGTTGGTTCAGGCGGAGGAAGAAAATAGCGAGCAACGGCATTAGCAAGGAAGAATGGCAGGAACACTTCAGTCAGCTGCTAAAAGGACCTGAAATAGAAGCAGAAACGGTAGAAGAGAAAGATAGGAGTATGACAGCAGATGAAATCCAGGAAGAGGAGAGTAATGATGGGCTAAACGATCCACTGAAAGTAGAAGAGATAGAGTTGGCAATAAGGAATATGAAATCAGGGAAGGCTGCAGGAGAGGACGGTATTGCCGCAGAATTTTTGAAAAACTTACCCGAATGTGGTCGCAAGGAACTAACTGAGCTGATCAAGGAAATATGGGAAAAAGGAAAAATAATAGAGGAATGGACGACTGCCACAATATTTCCTATACACAAGAGTGGAAACGAGAACGATATAGGCAACTATCGAGGCATATCACTGTTGGATATTGGATACAAAGTTTTATCTTCAGTGATGGCGAAGAGATTAGGAGAATGGCTAGAAAAAGAAAAGAAACTGACGGAGGCGCAGGCTGGATTCAGAAGCAAGAAGGGTACTATGGAGCAAATATTCATTCTAAACACGATAATAGGAACTAGGCTCAATCAGAAAGGAGGAAGACTGTACACGGCTTTCATCGATTTTAAGAAGGCATTTGACACAGTGAATAGGGAAAGACTATGGACAAAAATGGAACAGATGGGCATCAGAGGCAAGTATTTAAAGATGGTGAAGGAACTATACAAGAATACTTGGAACCAAGTAATAGCAGGAGAAGAAATGTCGGGAAAGTTCAAAACAACCAGTGGAGTACGACAGGGATGCCCGCTTAGTCCAATTCTCTTCAATATATACATCAACGATTTGGAAGAAACCCTGAGAAAAAGGAGAGAAGGAGGCTCAGGGTTCGGCGGAAGTACAGGTCTTAGAATTTTCGCACTGCTCTACGCTGATGACGCCGTACTCATAGCTGAAAGTGGAGAAGAATTGGATAAAATGTTGAAAACCCTGGAGAAATGGTCAACTGAAAATCTGATGGAAGTGAATGTAGGCAAGACAAAAATCCTGATATTCAATAATGGAGGACGGAAGAGACAGGAAAAGTGGATCTATAAAGACGAAACGATAGAAATAGTAAAGGAGTTCAAATACTTGGGGTTCTGGTTCACAACAAAAAACCAGTATAACACACACACGAGAAAGTGCGCCGGTAAGACGCAACAACTGGTAAACAAGGTTTGGGGGGAGACAAAGAGAGCAGAAGTGACAGATCTGAAGATGAGGCTTTTTTTGATGGAGACGACGGTGAAGGTTGCGGCGATGTACGGAGTGGAGCTTTGGGGTTGGAGCAGGAGAGGACTTATCGAAAAAGTACAAAACAGATACGTTAAAGCAAGTATGGGCCTATCGCGGAACACTCCAGACTATTTATGGAAATTAGAAGCAGGAAAAAGAAGCATAGAAGTGGAGGCAATGAAAAGAGCTGGAAAGTTCCTGATTAAATTGTTGAAAATGGAAGATGCCAGTTGGCCCAAAAGATGTCTGTTGGAAGAAGTGAGAGGGATGACGAATAGACTGCCTACGAGATGGGGAAAAGAGTTAATGGAAGCCTTGAAAAGAGTTGGTAACGGCGAGCTAGTAGAAAAAATATGGAAGAGAAGACCGATAGAAGAAATAGAGAGAAGTCTGGAAAACATAGTCAAAACCAAAGAGAATCAAGATGTCCAAAAAGACTGGAATGGAGTCGATAACTCCACTTATTGTAAATACTATAAACTAATTAAGGACAACATCAGCATGGGAAGCTACTGGCAAAGGAAAGATCTCAAAGGATGGCAGAAAGAGACGTGGGCTAGATGGAGATGCGGAAATGTAACAAAAGAAGGAAAGAAAGGCTATATCAACCAAAAATGCAGGAGTTGTGGAAACGACCTGGAACGAATAGGACACGTGATCAGCTGCGAGAAAGTAATGGAAAAATTGAGCCCGGAGTCTAAAGAATGGTGGAGAGTTTGGCGAGAAGGAAAAGACTGTGATCAGTGGAGAAACAAACTGATTGAACATCTGAATGGCAATGCAGAAAAAAGTATGTGCGGCAAGCTACGAGAAATAGAGAAGACTCTAATTGAAGCAAATAAGGACGCAAAAGTGTGATAGTGAGCGAACAAAAATTGCGAAACATAGATCTTTAATAAAATAAAATAAGATTGTTTTTTAATCTAAAGTGCAATACAAACTATATATTGGCAGAAAGTTATGTACAGTTATTTGTTAAAATGATAATGAAATTTTTAATTGTATTATGAAGGAGAGGAGAAGGCTATGGAACAGATGTAAACATACTGAATGTACCATCAATGAATAAATTCTAATTCTAATTCTAATTCTAGAATTATTCGGTTAAAAATTAATTTTTGTAGTTCTTGAAAATTCAAATATATTTGTTAGAAAATTCATCACTTTTGGTTAAAAATTTTACTATTTGGTTGAGTATTTAATTATTTTGTTGAAAATTCAACTATTTTGTTAAAAAGTCAATTTTTTTGTCGAAAATTCAACTGCTTTGTTGAGGATCCGTCTTTTTGGATAGAAAATTCGTTATTCTGGCTTGAATATTTATCTTGTTTGTTTGAAAATTAATTTTTTTGTTGAAAATTAACTTTCCTGTTGAAAATTCAACTGTTCTATAAAATTCTTCTTTTGGCTTGAAAATTCAACTATTTGGTTGTTTGGTTGGGTTGAAAATTAATTGCTTTTTTTAAATTCAACTATTTGGTTAAAAATCTAATTATTTTGTTGAAAATTCAACTATTTTGATCAAAAGTCCACCTTTTGATTGAAAGTTTAGCTTTCTTGATTGAAATCGAAGTTTGTTTTTCAAAATTCAACTATTTTGATAAAAAGTATTGTTTTTGATTAAAACTTCATTTTTTTTGGTTGAAAATTCAACTGGTCTATAAAATACATCGTTTGGCTTGAAAACTTACCTAGTAGGTTGAAAATGCAACTGTTTTTGGTCAAAGTCTAATATTGCAATGTTTGAAAATTCGACCACTTGGTTGCAAATTCCTCTTTATAGGGTGAAAATTCAACTTTTTTTTAATCATCACTTTTGCTTGAAAATTCATCTTTCTTGGTTGAAAATAACTCCTTTGTTGAAGATGTACTTCTTTTGATAGAAAATTCTTCTCTTTTGGTTAAAAAAATTAATATTTAGTTAAGCATTTTATTATCTTGTTTTAAATTCAACTATTTTGTTGGAAATGCAATTTATTGAATCTTGAAATCTTAGAAATTTAAAGTATTTCATATTGAATTCAATATAGTATTTACATCAATTTTATTAAAATAATTTATTCCCCTATTTTCTTGAAATATCGCCCTATTTACCCTGTTTTAGAGCATGTTGGGCTGTGAAGTCTGTTATAGTATTATCCAAATCTAAAACTGTGCTTTTACTGAAATCCCCAGTTAATCAACGCGAATCAAGTAAATACCAAAAGATGGGAACTGACAGAGGAAGGTCAGCACGTTTTAAAATTTGGAAGCCACGAAGCTGCTGTTTATAACGCAATTTCGGAAAATGGTACACCACAAGCTGAGATAATGAAAACCGTACCTTACGCAAAAGTAGGACTTTCAAAGGCACTTGCAGCTGGCTGGGTAGAAATAGACAAAAATGACAAGTCCTTAGTCAAAAGAAAAGTAGCTTCCATCATCGATACTCCTCAAGTTCATTTAATGAACCTTTCTGAAGTTCCGGAGAATATTAAAAAGGAGTACAAGAAGAGAAAGTTCCTTCAGGAAGTGTAAGACGAATTTTTTTAAAATTATTATCAGGGTGTCTACTCACCTGGAAAACCCGGAATTGTCAGGCAACTTTTATGTACCTGGCAAACCTTGGAAATGTCAGGGATTTTTTTTAAGTCAGGGAATTTGTTTGAAAGCGCGATTAAATTAAAAAAATTATAATATAAAATTAAATAACCATGTTTTTTCGTATGTAAAATTAGCTGTATATTACTAGATTTAACTATTTTGTTGAAATTCATTTTTGTTTGTTTTTTGAACTTATCCAGTTTAACTATGTAATTATTGGTTGAAAATTGATCTTTTTTAGTTGGATACTGAACCGAAAAAATGAATTTTCAACCAAGAATACCAATTTTCAACAAATTAGTCGAATTTTCTGCAAAAGAAGATAAAACTTAACTTCTTTGTTGAAATTTTTTGTTTTTAAAAATGGTTTATTTTTTATTGAAAATAATTTTTACTGAATATTAAACTAATCCAGTTGAATATTCCATCATTTTAGTTGAAAATTCATCTCTGGTTGAAAATTAGTTTTTAATAGAAAATTCAACTATGTATTTAATTATTGGTTGAAAATTTACCTTTTTTCGAAATGCCAAACCAAAAGGATGAATTTTCAACCTGGCTAATGAATCTGTAAATGGAATAGTTTAATTTTCAACCAAAAAGATGGATTTTCAATCAAGAATATCAATTTTCAACCAAATAGTCGAATTTTCTACAAAAGAAGATAAAACTTAACTTCTTTGTTGAAAATTTTGTTGTTGATAAAAATGGTTGATTCAATTTATATTATCTTTAACTGAAAATTAAACTAGTCCAGTTGAATATTCCATCATTTTAGTTGAAAATTCATCTTCTTGGTTGAAAATTAGTTTTTTAACTGAAAATGTAACTATTTAATTATTAGTTGAAACCTTATCTTTTTAGTTGGATTCTAAACCAAAAAGATGAATTTCCAACCAAGAATACCAATTTTCAACAAGTTAGTCGAATTTTCTGCAAAAGAAGATAAAACTTAATTTCTTTGTTGAAATTTGTTGTTGATAAAAATGGTTTATTTTTTGTTGAAAATAATTTAAACTGAAAATTAAACTAATCCAGTTAAATATTCCATCACATTAGTTTAAAATTCATCTCTTTGGTTAAAAATTAGTTTTTAATTGAAAATTCAACTATTTAATTTTTAGTTGAAAATTTATCTTTTTTAGTTGAATTCTAAACCAAAAAGATGAATTTTCAACCTGACTAATGAATCTGTCAAACCAAAAAAATGGATTTTCAGTCAAGAATATCAAAATTTCAACCGATAATTAAATAGTTAAATTTTCAGATGAATTTTCAACCAAACTGATGAATTTGTAAGTGGAATAGTTGAATTTTTAACTAAATAGATGAATTTTCAACCAAGAATATTAATTTTCTACCAAAATAGGCAAACTAAAAAAAATACAAGAATTTTTAATGAAATAGTTCAATTTTCGCCAAAAAAAGATCAATTTTCAACCAAATAGTCGAATATTGTACAAAAAAAAGATAAAACCTAACTTCTTTCATGAAAATTGTTTTTTTTTTTTGTTGAAAATTAATTTTAATTGAAAAGCATACTAATCTAGTCGAATATTCCATCATTTTAATTGAAAATTCATCGTTTTGGTTGAATATTAGTTTTTTAACTGAAAACTGAACTATTTCATTATTGGTTGAATATTGATATTTTTTAGTTGAAAATTCAACAGTTGGTTAAAAATTAAACACTTTTGCTAAAAATGCATTTACTTGGTTGAAGATTCATCATTTAAATTGAAAATTCATCTGTTTGGTGGAAAATTCAACTGTTTTGTTGTAAATTCGTTTTTTTTTGTTGAAAATGAATTTTTCAATTAAAAATGTATCTCTTTAGTTGAAAGTCAATCTTTTTAACAGTAAACTCAACTATTCAGTTTTTGATTAAAAATTAATCTTTTTTATTTGAAAATTCATCATTTTAGTTGAAAATTCTTTTTTTAGGTTGAAAATTCAACTATTCCAGTTGAATTCATCATTTCGGTTGAAAATTGAACAATTTTGTTGAGAATTATTTTTTTAGGTAATAATTAATTTTTTAACTGAAAACTTAACTATTTTGTTGAAAATTTGGTTAAATATTTCTTGAAATTGCATACATATTCACAGTCGATTTTTTAAAAAAATTTGAAATATTTCAAAGTTATACCTGGAAAAATCTTGAGATGCCTGGAAAAAACCTGGAATTGTCAGAGGATTTATTTCACGGATTTGAGTAGACACCCTGATTATCAAAAGATTTATTTACTTGAAACCATTTCTAATTAAATGATGTCCAACGTTTTTATTTATAGAGTAATAAAAAGCGTCTTGCTAAGCAAAGGCGAATCCTTCTCCACTAAAATCGAAAAACAAGAAGCTGATGTGACAGCTGATTTACTAGTCAATGACGCCTGGAAGGAGAAAAAATTCAAATCTTACAACTTTGACGCCCTGGGCTCAGCTCTCGATGTTGGTCATCTCCATCCTTTGCTGAAAGTTCGTGCTGAATTTAGGAAAATTTTCCTTGAAATGGGGTGTGTAAATGATAATTTTTAATAAAAAAAATAATACAAAATAAGTAAATTTAAGATTTAAAGAGCGTCGAAATGAAAAGAGATTTTTTGCAGATTCACTGAGATGCCAACGAACAACTATGTCGAGAGTTCCTTTTGGAATTTTGACGCTCTTTTCCAACCCCAACAACATCCTGCGAGAGACGCTCATGATACCTTCTTTGTAGCCGGTAATATTCCTATTTTTTACACTTTGATAAAACTAGACTATAGGGATTACAGTCCTTTCTACTTAATGCCCTTTCCCCCCTTAAATTTGAATAATCCCCTAAAACATCTAAAGTCGAGAATTTTGACCCAATTTTCCCCTTTTCCCTCTTTTTTACCAAGTTCCGATGAATTTTTTAAGAATCATAAACAAAAAGTCTTGTCATTACAAAACAAGGTGCTTTGAAAGAGATTCTTTTTGATGATACCAATTTCATATATTTTTTAAACAGGTGCAATAAGGAGATTTTTTACGAACATAGGCGAATGAGTTCTTTTAAATAAAAATATTGCATTTTCAATAAAATAGATGAATTTTTACCAAATAGTTGAATTTTCAACCAAAAAGATTAATTTTGTACCGAAAAAGAATTCACAATCAAAGAGATGAATTTTCAACTAAAATGATGAATCTTTAACCAAAAATTTAATTTTCAAGAAAGTAGTTCAACTTTGAACTAAGTTGTTGATATTTCAACCACAAAAGATTTTAGTTTGTAATAAAAACAATTAAATTTACCCAAAATAGACGAATTTTAAACAAAGTAGTTGATTTTTCTACCAAAAAAGATTTCTTATTCAAGAAAGAAAAAATTGCAACTAAATTGTTGAATTTTCGAGCAAAAAAAATGTCTACAAAGCAGTTGAACTTTCGACCTGAAAATATGAATTTTCAACAAAAAGTTAATTTCCAACTAAGCAGTTAAATTTTTAAACCAAAAGGACGAATTTTCAGCAAAATAGGTATATTTCCAACCAAATAGATGAATCTTCAACCCTAAGAAATGATTTTTTAACAAAGTAGTTCAACTTTAAGCCATGTAGTTGAAATTTCAACCAAAAAAGATGAATTCTTAACGATAAATGTAATAGCTGATATTTTACCAAAAAATAATTTTATTTTAAATTAAAAACAGTTATATTTATCAAAAAAGGTGATTTTGCAACAAAATAGTTGATCTTTCTACCAAAAAAAGATTCTATAGTCAAGAAAGAGAAAAAAAATTCAAATAAATTTCGGAATTTTCTACAAAGCAGTTGAACTTTCAACCTCAAAATGAGAATTTGCAACAAAAAGTTAAATTTCAACCAAAGAGATGAAGCTTCAACCCTAAGAAATGAATTTTCAACCAGTTTAACTTTTAGCCAAGTAGTTCAATTTTCAACCAAAAAAGGTGAATTCTTAAGGAAAAATGTAATAGTTGATATTTCAACTGCAAAATATTTTTATTTTAAATTAAAAATAGTTAAATATATTAAAAAGGCGAATTTGTAGCAAAATAGTTGATGTTTCTACCAAAAAAGATTCTGTAGTCAAGAAAGAGAAAAAATTGCAAATAAATTGTTGAATTTTCGAGCAAGAAAAATAAATTTTCTACAAAGCAGTTAGAAACCGAGCGCCGGAAAACAGGAAGGCAAGCCTTTTCAATTTAAGTGTCATAAGTGTAAAAAGATAGGTCACAAGGCTATCGATTGTGAAGCAAAAATTGACAGGTTATCAGAAAAGGCAAACAAGGTAGAAGAAATGGGTTTTCTCATAACTACAACTTCAGAATTAGCGCTGAAAACGGAAACAACCCAACCAGGAACGAAATGGTGCCTTGATAGCGGTTGCACCTCGCATATGTGTCACGATAAAGAAAAGTTCATTTACAGTGAAAAGTGTGCGAGTGATAAGTTGAACTTAGCCAGCAGTGCAACTACTACGGTGGAAGGTAAAGGATCCGTGAAAATTTTGGTTACCGACTGTAATCAAACGAAATCGCTGAACTCAGAGAACACTCTCTACGTCCCTGATTTAAGAACCCACTTGATCTCTGTGAGGAAAATCACCGACAACGGTTATGAAGTGACGTTTAGAAAGAATTCAGCTGTTATCCGTGACGAAAACGGGTCGGAAAAACTGTTCGCGGATAGAATCGACGGATTATATTATTTGCACGAAACGTCGGAACTCGCGAGTGTTGTGTCGGAAAGTGATAATTCTCGAAAATTGGAATTATGGCACCGAAGGCTAGGACATCTTAACGAAAAAGATGTTAAGAATTCAATGAAAGCTCAAGGAATTAAATTCAGTGAAAAAAAAACTCGGAATATGTGAAACGTGTGTAATGGGGAAGCTTACGCAA
>CAKNYM010049005.1:44155-57729 GCA_932195095.1 Andricus curvator
ATCTAACCTGTCATGATTTTCTTGTTCATTCTCGTTCATTAAACTAGCCTCAGCTTCCTCCTTTTCTTCATTTGGCATTTTCTTTTTCCAGTATTCCTCTAATTTTGTATCCGCCCTCTTGCTTTGCTCTGAAACATATTTAATCTTCTTTTTACCTGGCGGCCTGCCTCTTGGTCTCTTTTCGTCTCCCCCTTTTTCGTTTTTATCATCTTTGTGAAATTCCCCGCTCTCAATTTGAACGCTCCCCGCCATTGACGCCCCCTGCAACTCTACACTGTCGATGTCTCCCGCCTTTTCACTCATTGCATTCCTAACCTCACTTCACTATCACCCTTTCTCTCGTTATTCACACTACTCTCGTTTCGCCAAATCCGTTGACTATTATCACTTAATGACCGCACAATTCTCCTTTTCGATTTTCGCCTATTCTACACCTTCCACTTAATAAACTTTCCTAGCAAACTCAACAAACTAAGGACGCAGCTACCCGACACGTCCACACAGTCCGCCACTCCTTTAACCCCCCCGAATAATTCTATTTACAACTAAATAGTTGAAGTTTCAAGCAAAAGTGATGAATTAAAAAAAAAAAGTTGAATTTTTAACCAAATAGTTCAATTTTCGCCCTACAAAGATGAATTTTCAATTAAATAGTTGAATTTTCAAGTAAAACAGGCGAATTTTTTTAAGACAGTTAAATTATCAACAAGAAAATGTTAATTTTCAACCAAAAAACATGAATTTTCAATCAAAAAGTTGACTTTCGATCAAAATAGTTGAATTTTCACAATATAATTAAATTATAAAACAAATAGTTAAATTTTCAGAAAAAGGCAATCAGTTTTCAACCCAACCAAACAACCAAATACGCTGAACTTTCAAGCAAGCGACAAATTAAAAAAAATAGTTGCATTTTTAACCTATAAAGATGAATTTGAAAGCCAAGTGACGATTTAAAAAAAAAGTTGAATTTTTAACCAAACAGTTGGATTTTCAACCTATGAAGAGAAACTTGTAACCAAATGATTGAATTTTCAAACAAAAAAGATTAGATTTGAACCAAAAACAGTTGCATTTTCAACGAGACAGTTGAATTTTCAACAAAAGGATAATTTTCAAACAAAAAAGATAAATTTCAAATCCAAAAGAACGGATTTTCTATCCGAAACCCCGAATATTCAACAAAACAGTTGAATTATCGACCAAAAAAGATGTATTTTAACAAAATAGTTGAACTTTCAACAAAACAGTTGAATTATCGACCAAAAAAGATGTATTTTAACAAAATAGTTGAACTTTCAACAAAATAATTAAATTCTTAACCAAATAGTCAAATTTTTAACCAAAAGAGATGAACACAGATCAACTTTCAACCAAATTTAGTTGAATTAAAAAATAATTAATTTCCAACCTAACAATTTTATTTGCAAACAAATAGTTGAACTTTCAAGCAAAAGTGACGAATTTTCCAAAAAAATAGTTGAATTTTCAACAAAAAATCCATTTTCAACCAAAAAAAAAACAACCAAATAGTTGAACTTTGAAGCAAGTGTCGTATTTTTTAAAAAAAAGTTGAATTTTTATCTTACAAACATAAATTTGCAAGCAGGAGTGACGATTAGAAAAAAAGTTGAAGTTTTAACTATACTGTTGAATTTTCAATCTATAAAGGGGTAATTTGCAACGAAAGGGTCAAATTTCCAAACAAAAAAATTAGATTTCAACCAAAAACAGTTGCATTTTCAACCAAATTGTTGAATTTTCAAGCCAAAAAGACAAATGCTCAACCAAATAGTACAATTTTTGACCAAAAGAGATTAATTCTGGACCAAAAATATAATAGGAGACTTTTCAACCAAAACGAATGAACTTTCAACCAAAAATAGTTGGATTTTCTTATTGGGTTTTATCAATTCAGTTTGAGTTTCTGGTTTTTTTGGTTTTCTGCATTTTTCCACTTCTCTGGCCAAATTTTCAGGTGAATGCGAGCGCTTCTAATAAAAATCCGGCTGCAGACGGTAGGGGATTTTGGCAATTTAAAAACCTACAGGATTTAAGACATGTAAAAGCCCGAAAAGGGTATGAAATATTGATGGAAAAAAAAAATCTAATCTAATTTAGATAAATAGGGGGAAGAATGTGAAGTCTGCTATAATATTAAATGGCAGTCTTTATTCATTGTAAAATTTAGATAACTTACGTTTCCAATAGCTTGGAGACTTTTAATTGCCCCAATCACTTTCTGGTGATCTTCTTGGAAATTTTTCGCCAAATCAAGTGAATCGACCTCATCACATTTGGATAAATACTCCAGAATCTTTTCTGACAATTCGCTTGTCATCTTACAAGTTTTAATATCTAGGCTATATAAAATACTGGCCTACAACAGAACAAATTTTATTTTATTTACAAAAAAAGATTGGTGAAAGTCACAAGTAAAAGTTTAAAACGGTTCTAATTTAATATTGTCAAATTAAAAACAAACTAATTGTTTACAATATTTAAGTTACAAAGCTCTTTGTAAATTAATTTCAGACAGGATAAAGGTCAGGCTTCGGACTCATTACAAAAATTAAAAATGGTGTCAATAGTGACATGCAATTTTCTAAATATTACATCGAGTGGTACATCTCCATTGAAATCGCGTGAAATCCTTTTGAATCTTTTAAAATATCCTACAAGATTCAAAATCCCTATAAAATCTGGGAAACTTTCCAATTGTTTTTTGAATTCCTAAAAATCGATTGAAATTTTGTATACTCTTATAAAATCTTAAAATTTGCGTTGAGATCCTGTTAATCCCTTAAATATTGTTGTAAATTCCTTCAAATCTATTGAATCTTCTAAAATCTTACGAAATCATTTGAAATTCAAAATCTGGAAATTTTGAAAAATCCCTAACATCTTTGATACCCTTTTAAATCTCTTTAAATTCCTTGAAATTTTAATCCCTTGAGATTTATCAAATCCATTAAATCTTGTGAAATCCCTAGTAATCCCACAAAAATTGAAAAAGTCTGTAAAACATTTTGAAATCTGTAATATTTTTCAAAATTCCTTGAAAAATCATAAAATCTTTGAATTTCTCTAAAATCCCGTAAAATCTCACAAAATCTAATGACGCCCTTTGATATCCCTTGAAATCGGTGTTTTTTTCCTGATATTCCTTGAAATCTTGCAAATGACTCTAACAGCTTTGAATTCCCTTGGAATCTATGTAAATCCCTGGAAAACTCAAATTTTTTTTAAATCCTCAAAAATCTATTGAAATTTCTTATAATCTTATGGAATCTTTTAATTTCTTTTGAAATACTATGAATCCCTTACATATTGTAAAATTTCTTGAACTCCTATAGATCTTCCAAAATCTGAAGAAATCATTGAAATTCGTTAAAAATTTTTGTATCTCTTGCAATTTTCAATAATCCTACGAAATTCTTTAAAAGCTTATGAAATTCATCGGAAACATTTGAAAGACACTATATTCTTTAAAATTCTTTTTATTTTTTTAAATCCTTTAAATTTTTAATACCATTTTAAAAAACTTTGCACATTTTGAAATATTGTAAAATACCCTAAAAGCTTTGAAATCTGTTTAAACCCTCTGAAATCCCTGGAAATGTCTCAATTTTCTTTAATCTCTACAAATATATTAGAATGTCTTTTAGTCTTTTAATCTTTTAATTTCTTTTCAAATCTTATTAATCCCTGAAATATTGTGAACTCCCTTGAAGTCTTTTGAATCTTCTGAATTTTACCAATTCATTTGACATTTTTTAATCTCTTGAAATTTGCTATAACTCTACGAAATTCTATGAAATTTCTTGAAATCTTATTCCGTTGAAATTTATAAAATCCATTACATTTTGTGAAATCCCTGGTAATCCCACAAGAATTATATAAAACTCCGTAAAACATCTGGAAATCTGTAATATTTTTTTAAATTCCTTAAAAAATTATGAAATCTTTGAAATACTCTAAAATCCCAACAAAGTATTTTTTCATATTTTTTCACCTTTCAAGTCCTTTCAAATCAATTGAAATGGTTAAAATATTTTAAGTCCTTGGAGATAATAGAAAATGGCTTTAAGACCTCGCGAATTTGAAATTTGTAATACCCCCCCACCCCTGAAATCGAATTATTAAATTCATCGGATCGTTTGAATTGTTTCAAAAATCTACCGGAAATCTTTGTGAAATAATTGAAATCTTTGTAAAATCATTTTAATCTATCAAGATCTTTGCAAAATATTTCAAATCTTTGAAAAATCATTGAAATCTTTGAGAAATCATTGAAATCCTTGGTAAATCATGAAAATCTTTGTGAAATCGTCGAAAAATGATCAAAATCTTTGTGTAATCTTTCAAATCTATCTGAAATATTTGCGAAATATTTGAAATCTTTGGGAAATCATTGAAATTTTTTGTAAATCATTGAAATCTTTGTGAAATATTTCTGAAATCTTTCGGAATCTTTGCAAAATATTTGATATTTGTGAAAGTATAGAAATCTTTGTGAAATCTTTTGGGAAATCATTAAAATATTGAAAATATTTGGTAGTATTTGTAAAATTATTGAAACCTTTATGCAAACTTTGTCATTTTTGTGAAAAAATTGAAGTCTTTGTAAAATCTTTGGGAAATCATTGAAATCTTTGCGAAATATTTGAAATCTTTGTGAAAGCTTTGTGCAATATTTGTCATTTTTGTGAAATAATTGAAGTCTTTGTGAAATCTTTGGGAAATCATTGAAATTTTTTGTAAATCATTTAAATCTTCGTGAAATATTTCGGAATCTTTACAAAATATTTGATAATATTTGTGAAATTATTGAAATCTTTTGGGAAATCATTGAAATATTAAAAATATTTGGTAATATTTGTGAAATTATTAAAATCCTTGTGCAGTCTTTGAAATCCTTGTAAAATAAGTAAAGTCTTTGTCAAACCTTTGTGAAATATTCATGAAAGCTTTGGAAATCTTTGCGAAATATTTGGTAGTATTTGTAAAATTATTGAAATCTTTGTGCAAACTTGATCATTTTTGTGAAATAATTGAAGTCTTTTTGAAATCTTTGGGAAATCATTGACATTTTTTGTAAATCATTTAAATCTTCGTAAAATATTTCTGAAATATTTCGGAATCTTTGCAAAATATTTGATAATATTTGTGAAATTATAGAAATCTTTGTGAAATCTTTTGGGAAATCATTGAAATATTAAAAATATTTGTGAAATTATTGAAATCCTTGTGCAGTCTTTGAAATCCTTGTGAAATAAGTAAAGTCTTTGTCAAACCTTTGTGAAATATTCGTGAAAACTTTAGAAATCTTTGAAAAATATTTAAAATATTTGGTAGTATTTGTAAAATTATTGAAATCTTTGTGCAAACTTTGTCATTTTTGTGAAATAATTGAAGTCTTTGTGAAATCTTTGGGAAATCATTGAAATCTTTGCGAAATATTTGAAAGATTTGTGCAATATTGGTCATTTTTGTGAAATAATTGAAGTCTTTGTGAAATCTTTGAGAAATCATTCAAATCTTCGCGGGATATTTGAAATCTGTGTACAATTTTTGAAACCTATTAGGCATTTTCACTTCATAGTCAGCTAACTTCACTTTGTTAACTGCTGAGGGGAAAACACTGGATCAAATGCATGGGATTCGCTCCATTTTTTCTCTATTTTGTAAATATCTTCGTAAAAACAGATTTTTTCTATATAAGTGTATTTGAAAAATAGTTTTTATTTTTTAAGAACTATTTAATGAAATAATAAAATCATAATAACTATCATTCATTACGAAGATATTACAAAAATAATGTTTTGTTCATGCATTAGGTCCAGTGTTTTCCCCTCAGCAATCAACGAAGTGAAGTTAGCTGGTGGTTGAAGTGAAAATACCTAATTGGGAATCTTTGTGAAACAACTAGTCTTTGTGAAATCTCTTAAATCTATCCGAAATCTTTGAAATACTTTTGAAATATTTGGTAATGTTCGTGAAATTACTGAAATCTTTTGAAAATCATTAAAATCTTTTAAATCTATCCAAAAATTTTGCGAAATATTGAAATATTTTTGAAATCTTTGAAATCTTTCTGCAATTTTTGAAATCTATCGGGAATCTTTGTGAAACAATTAAAGTATTTGTGAAATCTCTTAAATCTATCCAAAATCTTCACGAAATATACAGTAAAATATTTAGTAATATTTGTGAAATCGTTGAAATCTTTGGAAAATCATTGAAGCCTTTGTGAAATCTTTTAAATCTATCCGAAATCTTTGAAATACTTTTAAAATATTTGGTAATGTTCGAGAAATTACTGAAATCTTTGTGAAATCTTTTGAAAATCATTGAAAGCTTTATGAAATCTTTTAAATCTATCCAAAATCTTTGCGAAATACTTAAAATATTTGTGAAGTCATTGAGAAATCTTTGTAAAATCTTTATAAATCTTTGCGAAATATTTTTGAAATATTTGTGAAATTATTGAAATCGTTGTGAAATCTTTGGGAAATCATTACAGTCTTTGTAACATCTTTTAAATCTATCCGAAATCTATGCGAAACCTTTTAAATCTTTCTGAAATCTTCGAGAAATCATTGAAATCATTGTGCAATCTTTAAAATCTTTGGCAATATGAATCTTATACCTGTAATTATTATTGTTTATTTATTATTTATGTAAAACGTTTACATAGTATAATATTATTATTACACTATGTACAAATGGTGCCATTCAATATTATAAATCTATGCCCCTGCCCCTACCTAAAAAAAAGGCTTCCCCGCTTCTGGCGAAGTATAAAAATATTTTTAAAGGCAAAGTGAAAAAATAGTAGCGTTAGTTTCATTCATAAAAATAAATCACTTTTCAGTGTAAATTCGCAACTTTCGTGACAATTAATTTTGATAATGTAAATTATTTCAAAATTTATGATTAAATAAAACATAAAATTCACACATAATTCTATAATCTCCCTCTTCGGTTAAATTTGCAAAAAATTTAATTTGACAGATTCTACCTGAAGGATCCCACGTGATCTGTGCAATTAGAGGTTATGTCACCCGTACTTTATTCCAAGATAAATTTTGTAAAATTACTATAGACTTTCACCATTTATAAAATTGTAAATATAAAAAAGGAATATGTTTTATTTACCGGTTGTGCCGGCTTTTTCAGTTTTCCTGCGAGGAAACGTAAACTATTCAGCCTATTTACTATTCAGTTTACAGGTTTACAGCTGTTCCCGAACGCACCGGAAGTGTCATCAAATGTCGCCGTTTCAGGTCACTTTGGGTCATCGCAGGTCTTCGGCACTGGTCGGCATTTCCGGCGATTAGGTAAATTAGGTTAGGAGTTGAAATTCGCGACAAGTTGACAAGTGATACGCGGCTAATTAATTAACAAACTCGCGATTTAAAATAAAATTTTAAGTTCCTCGAATCCGAAAAGAGAGAAACAAAAAGCAGAAACAGTTAAAATAGGAGGAGCATTTCACTATGGAGAATTAGTTGTGCACTGGGAACGGGTCTTTGCACCCTGGGAGAGCTTCACAAAAAGTACATAAAATTCCTCAAATTCACCATTTTCCTTCCTCCAAAATCTAACTCGTGATTCCTGGCATCAAAAATTAACTTTATTTTGCCGAAAACCCAGTTCTTTAATCTGTCTCGAAGATGGTTTTCTTAGCTGATACAATTTTGAGGTTAGAATGTCCGTAAATTTTCCCGAGATTTCACATCTCTTTGCCCGATAAGTATGACGGGATGTGTCAAAGTGCGTAAAGTTCAGTGTCCCGTGTTTGCTCGACATGGCTCGACAATTTTTAGATCTATCGTGATATCGTATATTTAATTAGTCCCTAGGATTCTCCACGTGAACATGAAGTGAAAGCCTTTTTACTGAAACAATGGAAGACAGAGGAGACAAATGTTCTCTCTCTGTTTGTTGACCAGAGTTCGGCTCCGACCTGCACAACGGTAGCCACATTTAGTCCTATTTATATTGCAAGGTATGTAGCACAAAAATTCTGAGAAAATCCAGAAAAACGTAGTGTTATTCTCCGGTGGCAAATGGTCCTTGCAGGAGGCAATCCCGTTGCTTCCTCTGGGAATGACAGGTTCAATACTTCACCTTGATCGATGCTGATTTAAGTTTTTTACGAGTTTTCTGCCTCTGTGCTTGGACTGACAGAACTTCTTTCATAGACATTTTTTTTGTTCAGATTCCGATCGGGTAAACAGAATGAGCGCATTGTATCAATTCTTAAGAGGAGTAATTTAGTTGGTTGACGTGTGTGATCAAATTCCATTGTTGATAGAATCTTATCATGTCGCAGACCTCGGTCTCAACACTTATTTCAGGCTCTCCAGCGACCTTGAAAACTTTGAAAATCTGGAATTCTTAATTTTTTTAAACCTGTAAAACCTGGAAATCTTGCATTTTTAACGAGAAACTTGAATTTTCAGGGTGGCAATTTGACCGGGAAACCGAGAATTTTATTGACCGGGAATTTAATTTTAAAAATCCTGAATTTAATTAAAAAACAGGGAATTTACTTCTGATCGCAGTAAAATTCAAGTTTTCATTATTTTAATAATTTTGGTCAATTTAGAAAAGTGATTTCTACTTTATCTACAGTCCCGGGGCATAAAAGTGTGTTCATTAAGTTACGGATTTATTTACTGTTTCACGGTTTATGGATCTTAGATTTTTCAGATTATCTCAGTTTATTCTAATTAAATACCAAATTAATTACAAATTAAATTAATAATAAATAATATGATAATATTTTTATAATATTATCTTATAATATATTTTTATTTTATTAATTAAAATGAAATTAAGTTAATACATTATTTTAATTTTAATGTCGTAATTAACATTTAATTAATTAAAAATTAATATTTTATTTATAATTTTATTTTATAATATTAGGGCGGTAAAAAATTGTTTTTTTTTTGATTTTTTAAAATCTCGCCCCCTCATTTTGTGTCTTTTGGTGAAAAAAAAAATTCCTAATTTTTTGAGATTTTTAAAAAAATGTTTAAAACTAGGGCACGGCCTTTAAAGTACCCCAAAGTGTTAAAAATTCTGCAAGTCCTTGAATTTTAAAAAGAATCGTAAAAACTTTACAACTGTGATATAAAACTACCATATGAGCAGTATGAAACCTGAATTTTTTTTTAAAGATTTAATGTACCCCCAACTTTGCCAAAACTCAACCCTGAAGACAATAAAAAGTAATTTTTAAGTGTCTTCTGAATTTTATGAATGTAAAATGAAAATTTAAGTAGAAACTTTTTCTTTCAATATACAGAAATTTATATTAAATATTTTTAATAATCAGTTTCAAAGCAAGAAAATGCAATTTTTTTCATGGATTATTAAGGATGAAAAGGGAAAAAATGTTTATTTTAAGGGCAATATTTTTCATATTTGTATAATAACATTTTTTATATAATTTGTCACTTAAATGTTCATTTTAATTCCATAAAATTCAGAAAAGACACTTAAAAATTACTTTTTAGTGTTGGCAAAGTTGAGAGTAAATTACATTTTTTTAAATTTTATCAGGCTTTGTAGTTTGTACTGCTCACGTGGTAGTTTTACATCATCGTTGTAAAGTTTTTACGATTCTTTTTAAAATTCAAGAACTTACTTTATTTTTAACACTTTGAGGCACTTTAAAGGCCGTGCCCTACCTCTAAACATTTTTTTAAAAATCTCAAAAAATTAGGCGATTTTTTTCACCAAAAGACACAAAATGAGTGGGCGTGACTTTAAAAAATGAGAAAAATAATTTTTTTGGACCACCCTAATGTATATACAATATTTTATAATAATATTTTTGTAAAAATATAATAAATTAATTAAATATCAAATTTATTCTAATTAAATTATAATTTATTATTGTTCAAGAGCAGGGATGAGAAGTAACTAGTTACTATTTTTTGGTAACGAAATTACTTTTGTAAGTAAGTAACGAACTGGTAACTAGTTACATTTTTTTCAGTAACAGTAACTATAAAAACCGTTATTTTTTTAGTTACTTTCGAAATGTAGTTCACAAGTCTTTTTTACGACAATCAATCAATTTTATTGCTTTTCCAACTATTTTTTCATTGTCAATATTCAAATTGTGGTGGCAGATAGCCATAGAAATTTATAGCCCAATATAGGAAAGTTGAAATTTTTCGCCCACCCTGGGAATCAAAATTTGCCAAAATCTATAAAAACGCTTAGAAAGAAATAAAAAAAAATTCAGAGTTAAATATTCATTTCTCTTTAGTTGATAATGAGTATTTTTAACCGGAAATTTAACTATTCCAGTTATTTTACTTATCATTTTAATTGAAAATTCATTTTTTTTCTGTTAAAAACTTTATTATTTGGTTGAAAATTTTACTATTTTGTTCGGCATTGAACGATTCTGAATGAAAATCATTTCATTCGGTTAAAAATTGAACTGTTTTGTTTAAAATCAGTTTTTTAGTTAAATTAAACTGTTTTTGGTTTAAAATTAAATTTTTTTGTTGAAATATATGAACTATTACACTTTTAGTTGAAAATTGATCTTTTGTAGCTGAAAAATCATGTATTTTGTTAAAAATTCATCTCTTTGATTTCAAATTAAACAATCTTGTTGAAAATCCTCATTTTTGGGTTGAAATTTCGTCTATTACATTTTTCATTGAGAATTCATCTCTTTGGATTTCACTTTAAAAATTTTCCATTTTAGATTTTCATTTTTAAGCGTACATTTTAATTAAAAGAATTTTTAAATGCAGTTTTGAAGACTTGAACAATTAAAAATTAGAAGCGTTTGAAAAAAAAATTTTTTTTATAATAAATATTTTTAGTTGATCAACTGCGAATATAAATTAATTAATGATTTTTAAAATTTAAATGTACTTTCAGGATTAAAAAGTTAATAATAATTCATTTTACAAGACGATTCGGAATCAGTTCACAATTTTAGAATTTCCAGATTTTAAAGATAAAAGTTAAACTGTTTCATTTGGAAAGTCTTATTAGTTAAACAAATGTGAACGCCCGATTGAAACTTTATTAAATATTTTCAATTTTAAAATAACTTCAAAATAATATATTCATAATTAAAGGCTTTTATTAAGTTTCAAATATTGTTTCAGCCTAAAATGTTCCATTTTAAACCATTCAATTTGAAATTTTCTAATTAAGAAAAAGAACAATTACTTAATATTTAGAAATATCTGACTTAATTTAAAATCAGTCATTAGAAATCAAATATTCAAAACCGAAAACAAAAAAACTAAACTTTGAACGTTACATTTTTAATTGTTCTATTTAAAAAACAATTTATTTTTATGTCAAATTGTTGAATTTTGATGTATAACTAACAATTGAACACCTATTATTCTTAGAAAAAAATCGAGTAAGTTGAAGAGATTTTTCGAAATTTTGAAAAAATTCAAAATTATTAAAAATTTTGAAATGATTTCACATAGTTTAAACGAAGTGTCTACGTGTACCAAAAAATCCGGCTATTCGTACCTAATTTAAAACAAACTATAGTGAAAGGCTTTAAAAGAATAAAAAACATTTACTCAAGATTCCTAGGAAAATTAAAAATGATTTTTTATCTTGAAAAATGAATTTCAAGAGAATGTTTAAAAACATGTAGAAAGATTTGCAAAATTGTCAAAAATGAATATGAAAGATTTTAAGGATTTTTTTTATTTGGCAGGATTTTAAAAAAAATTTTACGAAAAATTCGAATCATTTTAAAAGATGTTTAGAAGTTTTGGAAAACATTTCAAAAATAATTTAAAATGTGAAAAAACGTAAAACAACTTGCAGATTTTTTAAGATTTTGAAGTAAAATTTTCAGGATTTTTTTTTCAGGATTTTTAAACTATTTAAAGTAAAAATAATTTAAATTCTAATTTAAGAAGTGTTCAGCTTATAAAAAAATGCAACTGTTCAAGTTTTAATATTTCAAGTTTAAAATTGCTCTACTATTTATAAAAGTTTAAAATTCTTAATTTGGATTTATTTTCTACCAGAAAAGATAAATTTTCAACTAATACATCAATTTTTTACCAATCAGTTAAATTTTTAACGAAGTAGTTGAATTTTCAACTAAAATGATGAATCTTCAACAAAGAAATGAACTTTTAAAAAAGTAATTCAACCCAGGAGTTGAATTTTCAACTTAAAAATATAGATTTTAAACGAAAAATTTAATTGTTGATATTTAAATAAAAGTATTTTAATTAAAAATAAAAAACAGTTTGATTTAACTAGAAGAGACGAATTTTCAACAAAGTACTTGATTTTCTAAAAAAAAAAGTATTTTCAACATATTACATATATTTTCAACTAAATAGTTGGAACAATGGATGTGATGTTTAGTCCAAATATTATTTGAATAATTTTTAGTTTATATTTTTTTCGATTCTAACAGTTTTGAACTAAAGAATTGAATTTTTAAAACAAAAGAGATTAATTTTTAACCAAAAATGGAAGAGATAAGTTTTCATTGAGTATTAATTTTCAATAAAAAAACGACGGGTTTTCAACCCGAGAATATGAATTAATAAAAAAAAAATTTATTTACAACAAATCAGTTGAATTTTCAACAAAAAATTATTTTACTTAAAAATAAATAATAGTTGAATTTAGCCAACAATGATGGACTTTGAACAGCATACTTAATTTTTAACCAAAAAATATGAATTTTCAACAAAAAAGTAATTTTTTAACCGAAACAGATTAATTTTAAACCAGAAAGTTTCAGTTTTAACCAAGAAAAGGGAAATTACTACAGAAAGAAATGAATTTTTAAACCAAAGAAATGGATGTTCAACAAAATAGCTGCATTTTCAATAAAAAAAATCTGCCCGCTTCGCGGGCACATTCTCATGGCGCGCTTCGCGTGCGGCTCGCTTCGCTCGCAAGTTTGAGCGCGCCTAGGGCGCGCGACTGTTGGATCTCGCGCTTCGCGCTCGATCATATATTTATCTCGCGCTTCGCGCTCGATTATGTATTCACCTCGCGCTACGCGCTCGGGC
This sequence comes from Andricus curvator, assembly GCA_932195095.1. NCBI lineage: Eukaryota > Metazoa > Arthropoda > Insecta > Hymenoptera > Cynipidae > Andricus > Andricus curvator. The sequence continues at coordinate 57,214 of CAKNYM010049005.1, forward strand.
GTATTTGCATCGCGCTTTACGCTAGGCTCCTCTAGATTTTTGAACTTCGTGTTCGACTTCGATGAAAAGAAAAAGTTTGTTTGCAAATATTATAAAATTATCAAAACCTCTACATATTAAGTGATTGTTAAATTTGCTTTTATTTTAGACTGAAAAGGAACTTTATTTACTCAAGGTTCTATCGACCTTAAGGAACACATTCTCATCCAGACACTCGCGCTTCGCGCTCGATATTTGATTTGAAAATAATTTGAACCGTATGATAGAAACAAAAAAGTTTGCGCGCACTTACGGCGTACGATTTGGTAAATACACTGAGCGCGCACTTTGTGCTTCGTGTTATATGTTCTTCATATACAAATTACTAAATTTGTATTTGATTTCAAATGAAAAGTAATGATATAATTCAGGCGACAAATTTTATTAGTTAACATTTTATTTTAGCTTGTGCCGTTTATCAAAAAAGTTAATTTTTTCATTTTGAATATATTCTTACCACAAAAATTGATTACGGGT
>CAKNYM010049005.1:63725-92347 GCA_932195095.1 Andricus curvator
GAAAATTTAACTACTTGGTTGAAAATTCATTTTATTTTTAGAGAATTCTTACCTGAAAATTTAACTATTCCATTATTGGTGAAAATTGATCGTTTTTACTTGTAAATTCAACAATTTGTTTGAAAATTTATGTACTTTGTTGTAAATTCGTCTTTGGTAGAAAATTATTCTTCTTGATTGAAAATTTAACTGCTTGGTTGAAAGTTGAACTACTTGGTTAAAAATTCATTTTATTAATTGAAGATCCATCTCTTTGGTTGAAAATTTCACAACTTTGTTGAAAATTCTTTACTTTTTGTGTGAAAGTTATTTTTTCTACCTGAAACACAAAAATTTTACCTAAAACTAAAACTATTTCATTATTGGTTAAAAAATGATAAAATTCCACAATTTGGTTGAAAATTTACGTTTGTTGTATATTCGTCTTTTTTGGTAACAAATTAATCTTCTTAATTGAAAATTTAACTGTTTCGTTGAAAGGTGAACTACTTTGTTAAAAAATAATTTTATTAGTTGCAGATCCATGTATGAATGAAAATTTAAGTATTTTGTTGAAAATCTATTTTTTTGTTGTTGACAACAAATTTGTCAACTGTAAATTGACCTATTTTATTTTTGGTTGAAAATTGACCGTTTTTAGTTTAAAATTTAACTTTTTTCTAAATAGTTCACCTTTTTGGTTTGAAAATTCAACAATCTGGTTGAAATCTTTTTTATCTCTTGGAAAATTTTTCCTGGTTAAATATTCAACTCTTTTTTTGAAAATTTGTATTTTTTGTAAAAAATGCAACTGTTTGGCTAAAAATTAAACTATTTTGTTGAAAATTCGCATTAAATTTGTTAAAAATTCAACTGTTTTGATGAACATTCGTCTTTTTGGATAGAAAATTCGTATTTTGGTTGAAATATAAAAAATATTAGATTTTTCATTCAGAATTCATTTTTTTGATTAAATTCGACTGTTTTTTACTTAAAATTAAAAATCTTTTCGTGGTTGAAATATCAACTGTTATATTTTACGTTGAGAATTTATCTTTATGGATTATTTTTTATTTTATTTTTGATTTGATTGTGGAAGGCTCATCATTTAGTTTAAAAATCAACTATTTTGTTGAAAATTTGTCTCTTGGTTGAATTTGACTGATTTTGATTAAAAATTGAAATCTTTTTTTCTTTGCAATATCAACTATTATTATTTTTATTGAGAATTAATATTTTTGTATTGAAAACGTAACTACTTGGTTGAAAGTTGAACTTCTTTTTGAAAAATTCATTTTTTTTGTGAAGATTTATCATTTTAGTAGAACATTTAACTATTTTGCTAATAATTAAACTATTTTTTTGAAAATTCTTATATTTTGGCTGAAATCAACTGTTTTTGATTGAAAATGAAAATCTTTTTAGTTAAAGTATCAAAAGTATTACTTTTTTCATTAAGAATTCATCTTTTTTCATTAAAAATTCAACTACTTGGTGGAAAATTGTACTTCTTTGTTAAAACTTCATTTTTTTAATGAAGATTCATCATTTTAGTTGAAAATCCAACTATTTTGTTAAATATTTAATTTTTTGTTGAAAATTCGTCTCTTTCGGTTGAATTCAACTGTTTTTTATTTAAAATTAAAATCTTGTTTTCGTTGCAATATCAACTATTATAATTTTAATTGAGAATGATATTTTTTTTTATTGAAAACTCAACTACTTAGTTGAAAGTTGAACTTCTTTGTTAATTTTGTTAAAAATTTAACTATTTTATTGAAAATGTAACTGTTTTGTTGAACATTTGTTTTTCTTTATAGAAAATTCGTCGTTTTGAATTGAAAATTCACCTCTCTTCTAAAAAATGCATCTTTTTGGCTTACAAATTCAACTGTTGGGTTGAAAATGAAACTATTGTTGATTGAAGTTTAATCTTTTTTGTTTAAAAATTCGACCATTTGGTTAAAAATTCATCCTTGTAGGTTAATAATTAAACGTTTGTTGAAAATTCAACTATTTGGTTGAAAAATCATCTCTTTTGCTTGAAAGTTGAACTGTTTGGTTGTAAATGCAACTGTTTGGTCTAAAATGAATTTTTCTGTTTGTTGAAAATTCAACTATTTTGTTAAAAAATCATCTCTTTTGTTGAAATTTCATCTCTTTTTGGTAGAAAATTAATCTATTTTTGGGTTGAACATGCAATATATTTTGACTTCAAATCTAAAGCGTTTCATATTAAATTCAATATGTTACCGATACATCGATTTTATTTAAAAGAATTTGTTCCCCTATTCCCTATTTTCCTCAAAAATTACTCCGTTTCCCCTGTTTCTAGGTATGTTTTGTGTTTTATTTTAGGCGTTTATCAAAGGAAACTGTAGAAAAATATTGATCAAGTTATTTTCTTTCATTTGAGTTGTTTTTTCTAACGTGGGTATGTTTTTCTTTCAGGTGATCCATGACTGTAGAAACGATAGTGTAAACCTCTTTAACCAGTTTGGAATTGTTCTCAATAATGTCTTTGATACTCAGGTATTTTTCCTATTCTTATAAAGTAATTTCCCACGAGTACTTTTTCATTTACACAAAAATTCGTGTTTTTTTAGGCTGCTCACGCGATTCTTCAATTCCAAGAAACTGGCAAACCTGTTTACAAAGTCAAGAATGTGAATCTGAATGCACTTTGCGAACTTTATGGCGCACCAAGCAATCTTTTAAAGGAACAGCTGAAAAATATTTATCGAAGAGATCAGAGATATTGGTCTAGAAGACCAATGACTCGTGATATGCTAATTTATGCCAGCAGTGATGTCCTCAGTCTTGTTCCCCTGGTCTACCATGCCATGTACAAGTGAGTTAAACAAAAATTATTGTTATTTCAGACTTCACATTCTTTCCCCTATTTCCTTATTTTTCCCCTTTTTTAAAGCATTCCTCTTGTTTCCCCTGTTTTCGAAAAACTTCCCTTATTTATCATTTTTTCGCATAAATGCGAACTGAATTAATGGAACCCACTAAAAAAATCCAATTTTTTTTGGTTAAAAGTTAATTCTTTCTCATTGGAAAGTCTACCATTATATTTTTGGTTCAGAATTCATCTCGTTTGCTTAAAAATTCTACTATTTAGTTGAAAATTCGTTTTTTTTTTGTGGAATATTAATTTTTTTAAGGAACAATTTTACTATCCTATTGTTTGTTACGAATTGATATTTTCAATTAAAAATCGATCTTTGTTAGTTAACAATTCGCCTGTTTTGGTTGAATCCAACTGTTTTTGATTCCAGATTAAAATCTTTTTTGGTTAAAATATAAACTACTACATGTTTAAATGTTTTATTGAAAATTCATCGTTTTTGCTTGACGATTAATCATTTTATTTGAAAATTTATCTTTTTGGCTTGAAAATTCAATAATTGGGTAGAAAATTGAACTATTTTGTTGAAAATTAACTTTTTTTGTTGAAAATTCATATTTTAGGGTTAAAAATTTAATTTTTTTGTAGAAAATCCGTCTTTTTTGTTTGGAAATTCATCTCTTTTGGTACGAAATACAACTATTTATTTGAAAAATTAACTATTTAGTAGAAAATTAACTTTTTGATGAAAATTTAACTGTTTTGTGGAAAATACGTCTTTTTGGCTTGAAAATTCAACAATTTGGTTGATATTATTTCTCTTTCTTGATTGAAAAATTTTTCTTGGTCAAACATTCAACTCTAGGTGAAAATTAATCTGATTTAGTTGAGGATTCAAGTATATTGTTGAAGATTTGTCTTTTGTTAGAAAATATAACTATTTGGTTGAAAATTCTTGTCTTTTGTTGAAATTTCGTTTTTAATACAGTTCATCTCCTTAGTTTAAAATTAATCTTTTTGCTTGAAAATTCAACAATTTGGTTGAAATTATTTATCTTTCTTGGTTCAAAATTCAACTCTGGTTGAAAATTAACCTAGTTTAGTTAAGGATTGAACTATTTTGTTAAAAATTTCTCGCTCAGTTGAAAATTCAACCGCTTGGTTGAAAATTCATCTTTGTAAGTTGAAAATTTAGCTATTTGGATAAAAATTCAACTATTTCGTTGAAAATCTAAATATTTTGTTGAAAATTTATTTATTTTTTTAAAAAGTCATCTGTTATGGTGGAAAATTCAACTGTTATGTTGAAAATTCGTCTTTTTGGATAAAATTTCTTATTTTTAGTAGATAAGTCATCTTTCTTGGTTAAAACTTAATTTTTTTGTTGAAAATTCAACTATCTTCTAAAAAAACGTTTTTTGGATTGAAAATTCAACTATTTGGTTAAAAATTCAACTATTTTGTTGAAAATTCGTCCTTTTGGATTGAAAATTCATCTTTCTTGGTTGAAAATTCAACTGTCTTCTAAAAAAATCGGCTTTGGATTGAAACTTCAACTATTTTGTTAAAAATTCATCTTTTATGGATGAAAATCATATTTTTTGGTCGAAAATTTATCTTTCTTGATTGAAAATTAACTGTTTTGTTGGTAGTTCAACTGTTTTAAAAAAATTCGTCTTTTTTACTTGAAAATTCAACTATTTGGTTAAAAGATCAACTATTTGTTTGTAAATGCAACTTTTTGGTTAAACATTTTTTTTTTCTTGAAAATTCATCCTTTTTGATTGAAAATTAACTTTTTTGTTAAAAATTAATTTTTTCGGGTTTAAGAGTCAACTTTTTCTGAAACATTGGAGTTTTTATCTTGAAAACATAAATCTTTTGATGAAAATTCGTCTTTTTGGGTTGAAAATTCACCTCTTTGGTAGAAAATCTTCTTTGGTTGAAAAATTAAATATTTTGTTGAAAATTCGGTATATTTCGACTGGAAATATTAAGAATTCAAAGCTTTTAATATCGGATTTAATATGGCATCTAGTATAAAGTTATAATTTTATATAAAAGAATTTACTCCCTAATTTCCCCCCTATTTTCGTGAAAAATCACCCTTTTCCCCTTGTTTTAAGAGCATTTTGGGTTGTCCAGTCTGCTATTTTAAAAAAAGGTTAATTTATTATATACATTTTTTAAAAAGTTTCTTCTATTTTCTGATATTTCAGGCTCATAAAACCAGAGATGCAGACTCTCTTCGTAGAATTGTGCGAAGAGCAGGTTCAAATGCACATAAAACCTCTGGAAGTGAAGGCCCGGAAAAAACAACGCAAGGTGGAAACAGAAGTGGCCGATCTTCGAAAAAGAATGGAAGAAACGACCGGAAAGAATATCGTCCTCAGCAATCGGGAAATTCGACTTTTGCGATATTTATCGCTCACAGAGGATGAAAAGGAAAAATTGAAGGGCAGCTATAAAGTAGCAAGAAAACTAGAAAAACTGGAGAGCATGGGACAGGACAAAGGAGATTCGAGCGACGAAGATGACGACGATGACAGAAACGATGACGCAGAATATCCTAGTCTGGATTCTGAAACTTCACATTCAGGTATTACAAATAGCAAATATTATTTTGAAAAATCCCCTGTAATCATTCTATTTAAGAGTTTTTTCTCTTTTTTATGATTAGCTTCGAGAGAATACAGTCCAAAGAAAAAAAGACAAAAGCTAATTTTCGACGACTTACGCAAAAAGATAGAAAAAAAATCTAACATGATTGATTCGATAGTGTTGCAAAAGAGAACAAAAAAATATATCTCACACTTAATTATGATACTTTTGTTCTTATAACATTTAATTTATAAATAGTATTTTTTTCCTGTCCAAAACAAGTGGTGTAACGATATGTCTCGAAAATCTCGTAATCATTGTTGATCGCTTTTTATTACTTGAAGTTGTTTTATATCTTAAATTTAAAAATTTGAAAATTAAATCTAAGAAAAATCATAGAAAACCTTATTTGATTTGAGAAACATTTTTGCTTTTAAAAAATTCTTGGGCGGTTAAATGAAAAGTTTCGAATTGTCTACTAACTTACTTAAAAAAATATAAATGTTATATGTTAGTGCATTTTACTGGAATTTTTTAAACAATTCTAATAAAAAATCAGAAAGTTTTGAAGCAGACTGAAAATTTCTAAAAAAATTTAGATTGTGGATTTTTTCTCTAAAAATTTAACTTCAATTTTTGATTAAAAATTATATTTTTTAGTTGAAAAATCGTTTTTTTTTGTAGAAATGAATCATCTTGGTTGAAAATTAATCTTTTTGGATGAAAATTCAATTATTCTGGTAAAAATTCATCATTTTAATTGAAAATTCATCCCTTTGGTTCAAAATTCATTATTTTAGTTGAAAATTCGTCACTTTGTTTGAAAATTATACTTTTTTTTTCAATTAGTTTTTTTGTTGTTGAAAATTATTTCTTTTTTTAACTGAAAATGTAACTATTCAAGTTTTGGTTTCAATTTATATATTTAAGTTGAAAATTCAACTATTTGGTTCAAAATTCATGTATTTTGTTGAAAATTCGTCTTTTTTGGTAGAAAATTAGTCTTCTTGTTTGAAAATGAATCTTCTTCTTTGGAAATTCAACTATTCCAGTTAATGATTCATCATTTTAGTTGAAAGTTCATCAGTTTGGTTGAAAATTAATTTTGTTAACTGAAAATTTCGCTATTCCATTTTTGGTTGGAAATTGATTTTTTTTAGTTCAAAATTCAACTATTTGGTTAAAAGTTTGTCTTTTTTAGTTGAAAGTTTAACTAGTTCTTTGAAAATTCATATATTTTGTTGAAAAGTCGTCTTTTTGGTAGAAAATTTATCTTTTTTTTTTAAATTCATCTTTTTGATTGAAAAAAAACTACTTGGCTGAAAGTTATATTCTTTTGTTAAAAATTCATCTTTTTGGTTTAAAATTCATCTTTTCCAGTTGAAAATTGATCTTTTTTTGTTGAAAGTTCTATTAAAATTGAACTATTACAGTTGAAGATTCATCATTTTAGTTCAAAATTCATCAGTTTGGTTGAAAATTATTTTTTTTACCGAAAATTTAAGTATTCTATTTTTGTTTGAAAATTTATCTTTTTTAGTTAAAAATTCAACTATTTTGGTAATAATTCAAGTATTCCAGTTAAATATTCATCATTTTAGTTGAAAATTCGTCTTTTTGATTGAAAATAAAACTACTTGGCTGAAGAGTAAACTCTTTTGTTAAAAATTCATCTTTTTGGTTTCAAATTCATCTATTCCAGTTGAAAATTAATGTTTTTCAATTGAAAATTCAACTATTTGATTGAGAATTCAACTATTCCAGTCAAAGATTCATCATTTTAGTTGAAAATTCATCTTTTTGGTTTAAAATTCAACTATTCCAGTTGAAGATTCATCATTTTAGTTGAAAATTCATCAGTTTGGTTGAAAATTAATTTTTTTAACTGAAAATTTAACTATTCTATTTTTGGTTGAAAATATGTCTTTTTTAGTTGAAAATTCATATATTTAGTTGAAAAATCGTATTTTTTAGTTGAAAATTAAACTGGTTGTTTGAAAATTCATATATTTTGTTGAAAAATCCTCTTTTTGGGTAGAAAAGTCATCTTCTTGTTTGAAAATTCATCTTATTAATTAAAATAAAACTACTACTTGGTTGAAAGTTAAAACTCTTTTGTTAAAAAGTCATCTTTTTGGTTAAAAATTCATCTATTCCAGTTAAAAAATTGATCTTTTTAAATTAAAAATTGAACTATTTGACTAAGAATTTAAGTATTTCAGTTAAAAGTTCATCATTTTAGTTGAAAATTCATCTTTTTGATTGAAAATAAAACTACACTTGTCTGAATGCTAAACTCTTTTCTTAAAAATTAATCTTTTTGGTTTAAAATTCATCTATTCCAGTAGAAAATTAATGTTTTTTAGTTGAAAATTTAACTGTTTGTAAATTCATATATTTTGTTGAAAAATCGTAGTTTTCGGTAGAAAATTAATCTTCTTGTTTGAATCTTTTTGATTGAAAATTCAAGTATTCCAATCAAAGATTCATCATTTTATTTGAAAATTCGTCTTTTTGGTCTGAAGTTCAACTACTCCAGTTGAAGATTCATCTTTTTAGTTGAAAATTCATGAGTTTGGTTGAAAAATAATTTTTTTAACTGAAAATTTAACTATTCTATTTTTGGTTGAAAATATGTCTTTTTTAGTTGAAAATTCATATATTTAGTTGAAAAATCGTATTTTTTGGTAGAAAATTAATCTTGTTTGAAAATTCATCTTTTTGGTTGAAAACTCATCTTTTTGATTGAAAATGAAACTACTGAGTTGAAAAACTCTTTTGTTAAAAGGTCATCATTTTGGTTTAAAATTCATCTATTCCAGTTTAAAAAATTGATATTTTTAAATTAAAAATTTAATTATTTGATTGAGAATTCATGTATTTTGTTAAAAATGGTCTCTTCTAGTAGAAAATTAATCTTGTTGGTGGAAAATTCAACTATTTGGTTAAAAATTCATCTGTCTTGTTGAAAATGCAATATTTGTAGTTGTAAAGTTAGGAATATGAGACGGTTTAAATTAAATTTAATATAGTATCCACATTAATTTTACCTAAATCTGGACTAAATTTGAAGTGTAAGAAGATAAAATAAAAATTTATTTAAATCATTATTCAAATTCATGGACTTTAGAGAGAAATTCAAGAAATTATTAATTATTTTTTTATATTATTTAATTATTTAATCAATTGGTGGCGCTAATATATTTAAGAATATTTTTTTATATAATTTGTCAAAGCTTTCTAAATTAAACATATTAATTGAATCCCTAGAAAGTGTAAAATAAAACCTTATTTATAATAAACTCACGAAATATATGAATGGCTCTGCGTACTATGAAAAATAAAACCTAGAATTGTCAGGGATTTTTTTATCCAAGATTTGAGTAAACATCCTGGATTAATCATAATTTTATTGATTTTTTAGGAGGAGTTATATCGCCTCGAAATTCGGAAGCTCCGAGTCTGACAGAATCGATGCAGATGGTGGACGAAATTCTCTCTGATGTGCAGATGGACCGATTTGAGAAAATCGAACGACTCGAGGCCATTCTTTCTGCAGTCACTGCTCCATCGAACGACGTCGAAACTACCGACCCGACGATTGTGGCTTCTCCAACAAAGTGTACCATGTGCCAAGGAAATAAGATTTCACAGAAATCACAAAGTGTTCCAAAGCCAGGCAAAGAAGTGGCGTGTCAAACGCTCAGTACAGGCGACATTGTGATCACGAGGATACATTTCTCGGAAGAAGAAAAAGAACGCGAAAGATTACTCAATTCACCCAAGAAACAGGTAGCCTAGAATTTAGAAATAGCCCCATGAAGCTTTCATCGAATAATTCGAAATCACGAAATCCCTGAAGGGAGGAAATAGTTTAATTGTTTGCGACATTTTAAAAGACAGAGGCGATTTTGTCAACCTTAAAGAATTCTTCTTCTTTTTTTAATGATTAGAAAGTTAAGACTTTTGCTTTCGAGTTTTAAGTATTTATGAATCGTAATTATTTGCTGCTTTCTCTTTCCTTTTATTTAGATGTTTAAAAGTTGTTTTGTCTCCAGAGTTTGTTCATTTTGTCGAATTGAAAGCAGCATTATCTCTATTTATTTAAAACAGTTAACTTTGATCGTTGTTTGTCAAATTTACGGTGTTTTGATTCAGAACTGTGCCATTTATAAGTTTTGATTTCAATTGCACAATATCGTTGAAGTCGGTCCGGAAAGAAAGAAAATTCATCTCCCGTTTCGAAAATACACTTCAGTAATTTGTAAATATAATATATTAGATAATAATTACAGCATTATCTGGAATCAAAACTAATACAAGCCAAATTCGATTAATTTCTCAATTCATTTTTAAACATTTTTTTTGTTTTGTTTATTTGAACTTTGAATTGGGATAGTCTGACACTGGTGATGTCACGGAATTGTTTGGGGCTGAAATACATTGTTTACCCAGGCAAAATATGGGAAACGTATTTTTTGTTTTTCACAACAACAACAAATTTTGTTGAACCTAGGGCTACTTGAATATTTAGGTGAATTATGAAAAAATTAACGAAAATTTTCTTTAAAAAGTCGCATGTTGTAGTGCAGACTACACTCTTTTAAATTCAGTTAAAAGAACTTGAAATTTTTTTAAATTACCGAATTGGCGTACAGTTTCGGAAAAATCTAAAAAGTGAATTTTCTCAAAAAGCCACCTTCGACCTAAAAGATCTGATATTTCTAAATTTGGTGACTGTATATTTTGTAAATATTTTTAGATTTTAGTTTCTTGAAGTTTAAAAAAGAATTGATATTTTGAAAAAATTATTTTATATTATAAAAAAAAGTTGATGAAAATTTTTTTTGGTGAAAACAAAAAAAGTTTCTCAATAGGGGAAAACAATTGGGTAGACCACCCTACAGTGGATAATGAACATACAGTAGATAATCACTAATTGAAAGCATAAATATACGTAAACTAATTAATTCCAAATTTTAATTTATTAACGCGTATAGTTTCTTAACTATTAATTAAATTGAATACATTATTTTACATAAATTAGTATTTTTAAATAATGATTATCTACTGGAGGTTCATTATCCACTGTAGGTTGGTCTCCCCTATATGTCAGCCCGAAACGATTCAGTGATATTATCACCAGGGTCAGACTGCCCGATTTCATATGAAATCGGTCCTAAATTAAAATTTTAATCTAGTTTCGTATAATTAGAGGTACAATATGTAGTGCAAGGTTTTAATTTCTCGATTAACTCTCTAATCTCGATCTAATTTCAAAACACGCACATGTGTTTGCACTATATTCTCCTCTGCTGTCTCGAAGGTTTATCAAGTTGAGCACTTTTAACAAATAATTAATTGTACATACATCTAGAGCCAATAATAAAACTGGAGTGTAACATTTGAAAGAATGTTTCATTTCAAAATGACTAGGATCCTATAACTTTTCGAGTGTTCCATAAACTACGTTACCAATTTAATGGGGGAGGGAGTCGCGCTAACAACTATGATTGCAGTTTTAATTATTTTAATATGTCAATATTTTTAATTATATTTAATATTTTAATTTTTTTTTAATTTTAATTAAACATTGGTAGGAATGGGGGGGGGGGGGCGGGAGTAACGTTACCAACTTACAGAACATTTAGTACGTTTCTTGATGATAAATTTAAACAAATTTAAAGAATTCTTCTTCTTTCTCCTTTTTTTAAAATTCACCGCTCCTCTTTTTCGCGTTTGTTTTTTACTTTTGGCTGAAGATTCATCACTTTGGTTAAAAATTTAACTGTTTTCATGAAAATTCTTTTCATTTTTGATTGGAAATTAATTCTTTCAACTGAAAATTTAATTATTCCATTTTTGATTTCAATTTATATATTTAAGTTAAAAATTCAACTATTTGGATCAAAATTTATCTTGTTTACATAAAAACTCAACTATTTGGTTAAAAATTCATGTATTTTGTTGAAAATTCGTCTTTTTTGGTTAGAACTTAATCTTCTTGGTTAAAAATTCATCTTTTTTCGTTGAAAATTCAACCATTTGGTTAAAAGTTGAATTCTTTTGTTGAAAATTCATTTTTTTGGTTTAAGATTTATCATTTTAGTTAAAAAATCATCCTTTGGGAGGAAATTTAGCTAATTTTTTTTTATTTCGTTTCATTTTGGTTAAGAATTAATTTTTTCCAATGAAAATGTAACTTTTCCATTTTGGGTTGAAAATTTATATTTTTAATTGAAAATTGATCATTTCTAGTTGAAAATTCAACAATTTGATATGAAATGAAACTATATGGTTGAAAATTAACTTTTTTGTTAAAAATTCAACTATTTGGTTGAGAATTAATCTATTTATATATTTTAAAATGTATCTATTTAGTAGAAAATTAGCGTTTATCTTGAAAAATCATATTTTGGGGTTGAAAATTCAAATGTTTTGTAGATAATTCGTCTTTTTGACATAAAATTCAACTATTTGGTTAGAAATTAACTTTATTGTTGAAGAAACAACTATTTTGGTAGAAAATTTATCTATTTGCTCAAGAATGAAACTTTTTGGCTTAAAAATACAACTATACGGTTGAAAATTTAACTATTTGTTTACAAATTCATTTATTTTGGTTGAAAATTCAACTACTTTGTTTAAAATTAATTTTTTTATTAAATATTTAATTTTTGTTTCAAAATTGATTCTTTTTAGGTTAAAGATTAAACTATTTGGTAGAAAAATAATGTATTTTATTGAAAATTCGTCTTTTTGGGTAGAAAATTAATCTTGTTTGTTGAAAAATCATCTTTTTGATTAAGGATTTAACTATTTTTATAAAAATTCATCTTTTTGCAACTGATTGAAAATACGTTTTTCCATTTTTGGTTAAAAACTTATATTTTTAGTTGAAAATTCAACTATTTGGTCAAAAGTTTAAATATTTTGTTAAAGAATTTAATTATTTTGTTGAAAATTCAACTATTTTTTTTAAAGTCATCTTATTTGATCAAAAATTCAACTGTTTTGTTAAAAATTCGTCCTTTTGGATTGAAATTTTGTCTTTTTGGTAAAATAAATCTTGTTTTGGTTGAAAATTCAAGCCAAAGTCTATATTACTTTCGGAGTATTGGGGGGGGGGGGGGGAAAAATTACCGAAAATATGATAATGTAGTTTATGGACGGCCCCTTATCAAAATAACCATAATTATTAGCGAATCCAGAAATGGTTGTGTGGTGGAAAATAATTTAATTTGCAAAATAAAAATTTCATCGAATGCATAAGAGTGATTGCAATTTAATGAATACTTTTTGTTTTTTTGTTTGCAATGTCTTATTTGTACATAAGTCATTTGTCTAATCAGTAGTGTAGATTAACGATACTAAATTAATCACGAGGCCTTATACGTCATAGCAAAGCAGCTAATAAGATTTTACGCGCCACTCAGTAACAATCTTTTCATTATTAAATTGTCAATTACGACTTATGCTATATTATAGTTGTTACGCATATGTTTGCCATTATTTATGATGTAGAGGAACCTTGGATTGATTTTTACTGCCGAAATCTCGGTTCCGCTTTTTCGTTATTGAAAAAGTTTTAGTCAAGGCCAGTCTGGTGAAAAACAATTATAAACTATTAGGTCTAGAAATTAATTCGGTGCCTTTTCTTCGATTGTAACTCTTGGTCAAACTTGAATTTTTTCCCGCTCTAAGGTAGTTTTCAAGGGCGAACCTTTAGCTTTATAACACAGTATAGTATAGGTGGCGGCCCTGCGGACTTAACATAAAAAATCATTAGTCAATAAAATGGCGCCCCTCAAGGAAGATTTGAGATACCGCATTTTTTGTGCATTCCAATTGAAAACCAAATGCAGCTGAGGCGACTGAAATTATTTGATCAGCCTTAGGAGAAGACATTATATTCGCTAATTATTTTTTAGGTTAAGTCCGCAGGACCGCCACCTATTGTATTGTGTTTTAAAGTTTAAGGTACGCCCTTTGACAAGACATCAAAATAAAAGCACCGAATTAATTTGTGAACCCAATATTTCAGAAACTTTTGGTTCCAGACAATTTTTCACCAGATAGGCTTGGACTTGCCATAAGAGAATCATTTATTATCTTTTATTAAATAAAAAAGAGAATGCGACTTGAAACAAAACGACTGTTGAAATTTTACGCGCTTTGTTCGCTGCAGAAGGATTGATAAATATTTTTATACAAGCGTTAATTGCCTTAATTGCAGAAGGTGCTTTCGACTTTCATCTGAATCATATAATCAAAGCAATTTAGATATTCCTGTAGGCAACTTCACAGTTTTAATGTTAGGGGAAATTGTTTTTTTGTTTAGCCTAAACAAAGTGTTATATTTTATTTATCGGGAATGGAACGATTGTTTATTCTCAAGTTGGGTATGGGTGATAAAGTATTAAATTCAAATTTATAATTGAAGGCGTGAACAATCATACAGAAAGCAGTATTTCTAAGTATGAGATAAAGTGGATTTGCGATTTTCGAATAAAATTGTTTGGTGCTCGGAAAATCAAATTTTGAAATTGTTGATTCTAATTTTAAGGATGAAATTCGGCCTTTTTGCTTTTGTGAAAGGTGGTATGAATAGGATGTACGCATAATATCATGTGATACTTTGCATATCGAAAAAAGAAAATTGACTGTCAGTTTATGAGAAGGTAAGCGATTTGGCACGGAATGATTTTTTTTGTATACATGCGAATATGCGACTAGCTTTAGATGACTAAAATAATAATTAAAAGTCATTCCATAATTTCTTTTGTATGTTTGATAAAAAAAATAGACAAAGGAAATTGTGGTTAGAGACGCGAGATAAGATTGCAATTGCAATGCACCGCGATATTCATTAATTCTAATATTATATTACCCAATTTGTAGAGTGATCGCTGATTCGTGAGATTTTTGTAATTTATAGTTCCGGCCTTTCATACGTAAAAGGCGAAATCATCGGCAATATTGTAAATAAAGCGACGGTAGTGATACTAGTAGAAATTCAAAGCGAAACGTGTAATTTGATAACAATTCACTTTATATCAGACATTTACATAATAACAATTATACATTAAAAATTATAATATAGAAAATATTTACACGATGTTATAAATAACGCATTTAATTGTCTATTTAAAAGGAAACTGCGAAATAAAAATGTATTTTTAACATTATTAAAAAAAACGTTATACGCATTGATTCTATAGAGTAAGAGCAAAGTTTTTTAATACAGTTTTACTGTGTTTAGTATCAAAATATTTAGTCTTTTAGTATTTATCACGATATCGATGGAAGATAATGCTTGACTTGATATACATAATATTTTGTCAATCATTTTATAAAGGTTTTTAATTTATATGAAGATTTAGAAAAAGTGAAGTGGATATAATAAAGTCAGCAAGTCTTTTTGAATTAGATTTTTTTTTAGTTAAATTAAAAATGAATAGTTTATCTTTACATTATATGTATTTACAGCACCTACACGACTCTGTCGCGATAAAATAACATAACCATTCGGGTGATATTGATTCCTCCAGCCAAAGTGGTAATATAGAGAAGAAGCGCTATCGGCAGTGCCGATAAAATAACGTGCGTTCTGGACATAATTTCTACATCTGAAATATATAAAGAGTTAAAAGCTTTTTCTAGGCTGAGATTCCTTTTTGTTAGGGTGGCCGCAGGTCAGGGAAACCCTGGCAATCAGGGAAAAGTCAGGGAAATTTTTTTTACAAAATTCAGGGAATTCCTGTAAGAAGAACTTTGTGAAGAATAATCAGAGCTGCTACACAGTCATTTTTAGTCACTTTTTTAAAATAGTCACTATGGACACTTTAAAAAAAATAACCTTTAGTCACTTTTCTTCCAATAACTTAACCACTATTGAATTCAGGTTTATACCTATTTCTGAATTTTCCTAAATTCTTTTAAAATATTTTAGGGTATTTTAAAAGATTCAAAGAAATTTTTAATAGATTTCAATCATTTATTATTATTTTAGTTTTTTTTTTAATTCCATGGAATTTTCAAGGGCTTTAAACAATTTTAAGGAATTTCAAAGGATTTAAAATATTTTAGGATATTTGAAACAAAGATTTTTGGGTATTTTTAAAACTTCCAAGAAATTTTCAAGAGTTGGATTTCAAAAGATTTTAAGGAAATTAAAAAAATTGCAAAGGATTTGAAATATTGTAGGGTATTTAACAAGATTCCAAGTCATTTTAACATGATTTAAATATTTTAGGATATTTTACAAAATTCGAAGAAATTTTTAATAGATTTCGATCGTTTGAAGGGTTTGAAACATTTTAGGTTTTTTTTTAATTCCATGGAATTTTCGAAGGCTTTAAACAATTTCAAGGAATTTCAAAGGATTTAAAATACTTTATACTTTTAAAGGATTACAAGGTATTTTAAATATATTTCAATAATTTGAAGGTATTCCGAAGCAGGATTTGAAATATTTCAGGATATTTGAAAAAACTCCCAAGAATTTTGCAATACATTTCAATAAAATGAAAGTTTTTCCAAAGGATTTGAAAGATTTTTAGATATTTTCTAAAGATTTTTCAAAAACTTTAAAAAGTTTCAAGAGATTTCAAGGAAAGTTGAAAGATATAAAAACATTCCAAGGAATTTTCATTAGAGTTCAATTCAATAATTTGAAAGGATTTCAAAAGATTTGTGAATTTGGGATATTTTAAAAGACTTCAAAGCATTTTAAAGAGATACCAAATTTTTTCAAGGATTTTAGGATATTTTAAAAAATTCTAAGGAATTTTCAATAAATTTTAATTCAATAATTTGAAGATACTTCAAAAGATTTCAGATTTTAGGGTATTTTTAATATGTTTCAATAATTTAAAAGTATTCCAATGAAGGATTTGAAAGATTTTAGGATATTTGAAAAAATTTCAAGAAATTTTTAATAGTTTTCAAAATTTGAAGGTATTTCCAAAGGATTTGAAAGATTTTTGGGTATTTTTGAAACTTGCAAGAAGTTTTCAAGAGCTTTAAAAAGTTACAAAAGCATTCAAGGGGATTCAAAAGATTTCAAAGGATTTGAAATATTTTAGGGTATTTTAGAAGATTCAAGGGTATTTTAAATAGATTTAAAAATATTCAAGGATTTTAGGATATTATAAAAGATTCGAAGGAATTTTTAATAGATTTTAATTCAATAATTTGAAGAGACTTCAAAAGATTTCAGATTTTACGGAATTTTTTTAAATTCCAAGGAATTTGAAGAGTTTTAAAAATGTTAAAGGAATTTCAACGGATTTGATACATTTTAGGGTATTTTAAAAGATTACGATATATTTTTAATATATTTCAATAATTTGAATGTATTCCAAAGCAGGATTTGAAATATTTTAGGATATTTGAACAAAATTCCAAGAAGTTTTTGATAGATTTCAATAATTTGAAGATATTTCCAAAGGATTTGAAAGATTTTTGGCTATTTTCAAAACTTCTAAAGAATTTTCAAAAACTTTAAAAAGTTTCAAGAGATTTCAAAAGATATCAAGGAAAGATAAAAGATTTTAAAACATTCCAAGGCATTTTCAATAGAGTTCAATTCAATAATTTGAAAGGATTTCAAAAGATTTATGATTTTGGGATATTTTTAAAAATTCCAAGGAATTTTTAACTGCTTTGAAAAGTTTCAAGCGATTTCAAAACATTTCAAAAGATTTGAAATATTTGAGCATATTTAAAAAAATTTCCAGGTATTTTAACGAGCTTTAAAAATTTGCAAAGGATTTAAAAAGATTTTAAAGGATTTTAAACATTTTAGGGTATTTTAAAAGATTCCAATTAATTTTCAATTGTTTTTAGTAATTGAACGGAATTTCAAAAGATTTGACATATTTTAGATTATGTGAAAAGATTCCAAGGTATTGTCAAAAACTTTAAAATGTATCAGATAATAATATTTTAGAGTGTTTTGAATGGTTCCACAGAATTTTGAATTGCCTTCCAAGGTTTTGAAAGATTTTAGGGTATTTTAAAAGATTCTAAGGAATTTACAAGATTTCCGAGGATTTCAATGATTTTAAGGAATTTTAAAAGCTCTCAAGGTATTTTAATAAATTTTCCAGGATTTCAGGAAATATCATAAGATTTCATAGAATGTCACGGTATTTTATAACATTTTAATGAATTTCCAAGATTTTACCCTGAATTCTTATTAATTTACTCTGAAATATTTTAAATTCTTTTGAATTCTTCGGAATTCTGTTGAGTTTCTTGAATCCACTTGAATTCTTTTAAACTCACTCAATTCTACTCAATTCAATGGATTTTTTTTAATCATCCTGAAGTCTTTTAAACTGACCTTGTATTAACCATCAAATTCTTTTGAATTCCTTGAATTTTTCTAAACTCATTTCAAACTTACTGAGTTCAATGCATTTTTTCATATTCTTGAATTGTGTTCAAATCACTTAAATTTTTTTTAATTCACGATGAATACTTATGAATTTCATCGAATTCTTCTCATTTCGCTTGCATTCTTCTAAATCCACTACAATTTTACTGAAATCAATGAAATTTTTCGGATTTTTTAATTTTTATCCAACTCATTTGAATTTAACTGGAATTGTTTTGAAGCCTTATGAATCTAATTCTTTTGAATTGCTTTAAATTCAAAAGAAAATTCGTAACTTTTTGGGTTAGAAATTAGTAACTTTTGGTCGCTTTTTTGATTTAAAAAGGGCACCTTTTAACTTTGTGCAAATAAATGAAGCGGTGGCAGCTCTGAGCATAAATTAAAAATTTATAAATTTAAATGAAACATTTTTTATCCAATTTATCAAAGATTCTATATAAAAAATGTTGCAAAATTAGAATTTTGGTTTTTAAATATGAATTGTCAGGGAAAAGTCAGGGAATTTTGAAAATGAAGTTTTGCGGCTACCCTGTTTTTTATAGTTAATTATTTAATAACTTACTCGCATATCCCAAAAATGTTATGTACGTATAGTAACTAACAGCAATCAGCCAAAAGGTGTTACCGAGGAATCGCGAGGAAAACCCATCGTGACTGATGAAGCCTGCACATAAAAATTAAAAAATTACAATCCTTTCTATTTATTAAAAAGAAAAGTTTTAAATGCAAATTTTTGTCACTTTTGTTTACCATTGTACAGAAATAGTTGTACAAAATGAAGAATAATGAGAGGTGGAAAGAAGGCATTCAAATGGATGTCAAAACAATATCCCCATTCGACATCCTGTGTTCTGTCAACTCGCAAGTATCTGTTGGCCACGAACCTGTGCATATTAAAACAAAATATTTTCAAGCATTCCTTGAAAATTTAAGTGATATTTATTATTTATTCAATTATAATATAGCCAGCAGTCTCTAGATTTTCATTTCTTAACATAAAAATATAAACAATTTAAAAATCCATTTTTAACCAAATTTTTAAACATTAAGATTAAAGATTTTAAAAAAATATATAATTAATTATTTACAGTTGAAAGCGTTTGAAACTAAAAAAAATGGAACGATTTGAAATTGAAAACGTACCAAATCAAAGAATTTTAGATCAGGTAAAATTTTGAAAAAAAGAAAATATTTCGAATGGAATGAAAAGGGATTGCACATGTATAATTTCTGCGTAAAAGCGTTTAAAATTGAAAGTGTATGAAATTAAAAATTTAAAAATCATAAACTCTCAAAATCGGAAAATTTCAGACTAAAATTTGGAAAATTAAACATTTTCATTAGAAATAAGTTGAAGTTGTATCATTTCTAATTCAAAGCGTTCTAAAATGATAAAATTTCAATTTCAAAGGAATTTAAATTGTATTATTTCTGATTAAAAGCGTTCAAAATTTCATTATTGAAAATTTTAAGCTTTGAATTTAAATCATTAAATTTGAAATTTAAAACTTAATTAAATATTTCAAAGTCAAAGCTTATGAAATTCTGGAATTTTAAATTAGTATTATATAAAAAATTATAATTTAACACTAAAATCAATTAGATAAATTTGTCTAAGATCAAAAAATAAATTCACTGTTATTTTCACCGTTCAAAATGGAAAATTCTTCAATTATAAACCTTTAGAATGGAATTATTCTAAAAAAACTCTCAAAACAAAAAGTAATTTTAAATGGAAAATATTAAAAATGAAAAAAACTGTACTACGGAACGTTGAAAACTTGTTAAGCTTAAAACTGAAAAAATTTGTAGTCACCGAGAATTGTGATATTAAAACTTTTTCATACTCAAACCCTTTAAAATTTGAATTATTTTAAGTAACTTATAATGGTTTAAAATTTTTTTTAATTTCCAACTTAATTTTTTTTTCAAATTTCAATCATTTCAATTTTAATTGCAAAATTAAAACTTTTGAAAGGGAAGAACTGAGAATTTAACGTTGAAAATTAAAATAAAGAACTCTAAAATTGTAACCATTAAAAATTAAAGAAATTATTCATTTACTGAGGTATCAATTTCAGATAGTTTAATTTGTATCTATATTGATTTTGGGCAACACAATTTTTAGCCTTTTAGTTTCAAATTTGTGATTTTTAATATTTCATTTAGAATTATTATTTAGTTATTGAAATTTTTAATCAAATGTTTTTCAATTTTAAATGACTCATTTTTTAAATTTTTAATCAGAATACGGACAATTTTAAGATATTATATTGAAAATTAAATTTTTTTTAAAATATTATGAAACGAGATTGCTATATATGACTTAAGTGTTTGAAATTGCACAATTTTAAGCCTTACATTTCGAAATTATTTTTTTTTTAAATTTAGTTTTAAATGTTCAATATTTTGGAACATTTCCAAATAAAAAGTAATTAAATTTTTAATGCCTATTTCTGAAATCTTCTAATTTTTAAGACTTGAATTTTAGAAATTATTGACTTAATTTTTCATTATTTTGATTTTATTCTGGGGGTATTTAATTCGAAATTATTTAATTACTCAATTTTCAAAGATTTAATAGTGAAATTGTCCTGATATTGTTAATATTTGAATTTGAAACTACAAAATTGTAAAATTTGAAATTGTAGACCTTCAAAAATTAAGAAAATTCAAGCCAAATAGTTTCAAATTTAAGCTTTTGAAGCGAAAAAACTTTAGTTTCTAGGCATCAAAAATTAAACTGTTTTAGAATTGCGCATTAAAAACCATAATTTTAAATTTAAATTATAGACATTTTAAAGATGATAAATATATTATTAGTATCATGTTATGTATCAAAGAGATTGGATACATTTTTTTTTACAAAAAATGTGATTTCTTTCATTGATAAAAGAAAAATGTTTAATTCTAAATGTATTACGGATTAAAAAATATTTTTAAATTTTAAAAGTTTTCAAAGAATTTTAAACAAAATGTAGATTTTTGAAAAATTTGGGATAAAATTTTGAAGTGTTTCAAAGATAATGAAAGGTTTTAAGAAAATAACTTTTTTTGATACTCCAGGACAAATTTTAATTGATTTTTTATTTTAAAAATTAATTTTAACCAAATATTTAAAAAGATATTAACACCTTTGAAATTATTTCTTAAAATTTCGGAAAATAATGTAGAAGATTTTAAAAAACAACTTTTCAGTTTTGCTAGATTACAAAATTGTAGAAAAAATTTGAATAAGTTTGAAAGATATTTAGAAATTTTGCGAAGATACAAAAATAATTTCAAGCTTAAAAAGTTTCAAGGGATTTAAAACAAAATGCAGATTTATAAAGACTTTGAACAAAAAAATTAGAAGCTTTTTAAGAATTTTGAGAGGTTTCAAAAATATAAAAAAATTATTTTTTTATTTGACAAAATTTATTTAAATAGAATATTTAAGATTCTAAAACATTCTATAAGATTTCCAAAATTGCCAAAAAATAATCTGGAAGATTTTAAGGGAATTTTTTTTTATTTTACAGAATTTTTCAAAATTTTAGGATAAATTTGAATAATTTAAAAAGATATTTAGAAGTTTTTAAAAAATTTCAAAAATAATTTCAAATTGGAAAATATTTTTAAAAACTTAAAAACAAAATTGATTTTTTAAGAGTTTAAAATAAAATTTTGAAGTTGAAGTCCTAAATATTTTTTAAGCTGTCTCTTATATTTATATAACCATAAAACAAATAAACACAGGAACTTAAAAAATTCATCTTTTTGGTCTGAAAATTCATCTCTTTTGTTAGAAATTTCATCTTTTTTTAAAATTAAAATTTCCACTATTTGGTTAAAATTCACAATCTTTTTTTGGTTGAAGATTCTACTATATTATTGAAAATTCTTCTTTTTTGCCAATATTCAATCTTTTTTGGTTAAAATACAACTAATCAAAAATTAATCTTTTTGAATTGAGGATTCAACTATTTTGTAAAATTTTTTGTCTTTTTTGGATTTGCATTATTTGGTTCAAAATTAACTTTTTTGTTGAAATTTTGATTTGACAAATCTGAAATGCTTAAAAATCTTTTTCAAATTTCACAAGAATCTTAGAAAAATTATATTTATATAAAATTAAAAACAAATAAACCTATAAAAGAAAATTACTCAAAAATTTTATTTTGTATTAAAAAATGATTTTCCCCTCAAATCAAAAAATTATACGTGCGCGATTAAATTAATAATTTTAGTTATTATTAATAAATAAACCGTCACATTAACATGTTAAAATAATTCGAGAGACAAAAAAACACGCGAAAAGTGAGTGGAACACAGAAGTTTCAACGTGAACAAAGTGAATAAATGAATTAGAATATTATTATAAACTATGTATAATAATAATGAATATTTTATAATAATATATAATAATGATATAATAATAATAATTCATACCAAAATAAAGAAGCGACCAAAAATCCGATTCCAATGCAGTCTACTATTATTACGTAGAACAGAAACTTGAGAAATTGAAAGAATCCTAGACCTAAAACGATAGCGAATCCTATCGAGGAGACACACAGCCAAAATGTTAGTAGTACTAGGAAGGCTGGATCGTCTCTGGCAAACTGTGATTTTGTCTCTGTAATCATAAGATTAAATTAAATTCATTAAATTCAAACTTCCCATTAGTCCTTTTTCTGTTATTTTCAGAGTAGCCGCAAGTCAGGGAAAACCTGGAAATCAGGGAAAAGTTAGGGAATTTTATTGGTCACGAAAATTCAAGGATTTTGAAGAAAAAAATATCAAAAGTCAGACAATTTCTGTAAGAAGGACGTTAAGTAGCTCTCAAGAATAATAACCAAAGGTGACACATAGGCACTTTTTTGTCAAATCATTTTTTAGTCACTTTTTTAAGATAAAGTCACTATAGTTACTTCTAAAAAAAAGACAACTTTAGTCACTTTTCTTTTAATAAGTTAACCCATGGGTTAAAGATTCCTAAATTTTTACCAGATTCCAATAGTTTTAAAGGATTTTTAAGATTTAAAATTATTTTTATACGGCCAAGGAATTTTCAAGAGCTTTAAACAGTTTTAAGGGATTTCAAACGAATTCCAAGGATTTCAAATATTTTAGGGTATGTTAGAAGATTCCAAAATTTGTTACCAGATTTCAATAATATAAAATGATTTTTGGGATTTTAAAGTCTTTTTAAACAACCAAGGAAGCTTCAAGAGATTTAAAAAGATTTCAAGGCATTTTCCAGAGATTTAAAAATTTTCAAAGAATTTCCAAGGATTTTAATGATTCCAAGGCATGTTATAAGATTTCTGAGGATTTCAATGATTTTACGGGTTTTAAAAGCTCTGAAGGAATTTAAATGATTTTTCAAGGATTACGGGAAATACCAGATTTCATGGGATTTTATAATATTTTAATGTATTTCAAAGAATTTATTCACAGAAATTAATTAATTTCAAAGATTTTCAAATATTTCAAGGTATTTCCAAAATTTTAGGATATTTAAAATGATTCGGAGGAATCTTCAATTGATTTCAATTCTTTGAAGGGATTTCAAAAAATTTCAAATATTTTAGGGTATTTTTTAAATTTCCAAGGAACTTTCAAGGACTTCAAAATAGGTAAGCGATTTCCAAAGATTCTACAGGATTTTAAATATAGTAGGATATTTTTAAGAGCTTTAAATAATTTGAAGTGATTTTCAATCGATTTCAATCATTTTAAGGGATTTCAAGGAATTTTAAAGATTCTAGGATATTTTTAAAAATTCCAAGGAATTTTCAAGAGCTTTAAAAAGTTTTAAGGGATTTGAAAAGCTTTGAAATATTTTAAGGAATTTTAAAAGACTCCAAGGAATTTTCAACTTATCTCAATAATTTAAAGGGATTAAGGGTTTCAAATATTTTAGGGTATTTTAAAAGATTCCAAGGAATTTTCAATTGATTTCAATAATTTAAAAGGATTAAATTAAATTTTAATTTTAATGAATTTTAAGGGTTCTAGGGTATGTTTAAAAATTCCAAGGAATTTTCAAGAGCTTTAATAAGTTTTAAAGCATTTCAGAAGATTTCAAAGAATATGAACATTGTTCAAAAATTTTAAAAAGATTCCAAGGAATTATTTATTGATTTCCATACTTTGAAGGGATTAGAATTTTAAAGGGTTTGAAATATTTTATGGTATTTTAAAAGACTCCAAAGCATTTTAATTTTTAAAAATGTCAAAGAATTTCCAAGGATTTAAAAAAAATGTTCATACGGTTTAAAAAATTTTCTAGAATTTCGAAAGCTATGGAACGATTTTACAGGACCTATAGGGTTTAAAAATATTTCAAAAGATTCCCAGGGATTATTTTATAAGATTTCCGAGGATTTCAATGATTTTAAAAGCTCTTAAGGTATTTTCATAAATTTTCCAGGATTTCAGAAAATATCCTCAGATTTCATAAAAATTCAAGGTGATTTTATAATATTTTAATGGATTTTAAAGAATACATTCCCAAGAAGTGAGGGATTTTCAAATATTTGTTGCAATTCATTTCAACTCATTTGGAATTCAGCCTGAATGCTTATTCATTTATCCTAAATTCTTTTAAATACTTTTGAATTCTTTGATGTTTCATTGCATTTTTTGAATTCTTCTAAATTCACTGAATTCTACTAAATTCAATGGACGCTTTTGAATTTTTTTAGTTTTTGTTTAGCTCATCCTGAAGTCTTTTAAACTCGCCTTCAATTTTAGGTATTTGTACAAATTATTTTGAATTCCCTTGAATTTTTCTCAATTTATACCAAATTTAATGAATTCAAAGCATTTTAAAAATATTTTTAAATTGTTTTTAATTCGCCTTGAATTTCATCAAATTCTTCCCATTTTCCTTTAATTCCTCTAAATTCACTCGACTTTTATTGAAATTAATTGAATTTTTTCCAATTTATTTGAATTCTTTTGCATTTATATTGGAACTGTTTTGAAGTCTTATGAATTAATCCTGAATTAGTTCAAATTCACCTGGAATCCTTATGAATTTCAACGTATTCTTTTGAATTCTAAATTGAGAACAATAGTCACATCATATATTAGTCACTTTTTGGGTTAGAAATTAGTAAATTTTTGCGACTTTTTCTGTTTAAATAGGTCGCTTTTTCACTTTCTTTAAAAAGTAAATTAAGCTGAGAGATAATTAAAAATTTATAAATTTAAATTTGTGTAATTCCGTTTATGAAAGGTTCTATGTTAAAAATGTTACAGACTTGAATTTTGGTCTTTAAATATTAATGGTCAGGGAAAATGATGAAGGAATTTTTAAAATGAAGTTTTGCAGCCACCCTGTATTTTGTATGTGTAATTTTTTTATATATGTAACTTACGTTTCCGACTTCTAAAGTTTCTGTACACCTTTTGCGGATTAGTAAAAAGATACACCATTTGCCAGGAAGCAAATTCAAAATCCATTTGCTCGAATTTTAAAAGCTTTCGTAAATATTTGTAACATTTTGTCGGTGCACCGAAACATTCTTGCCTGAAATAATATTTACTTTATTTATAATTATATTTTTATCTTTCTCAAATTAGTTTTATGGTACAAAATAGATAGAAATGAATGAGGATTCTTAAGCATTAGTAAATTAAGTAGCACCCATTCCAGAATAAATATATCCTACACATAAATAAATAGTCATTATTGTACTGTGAAAATATCCTTAAAGCATTATACACAAAAATATTATGCTCAATATTTTTCCTACACAACATACATTCTACACACAATATTAAAATAATAAATAAAATGCTTGCTACACAAATATTATGTGTAAAACTTTTCCTACACAAAACAGATTTCACACCAATTATTTAACATCGGGAATATAAAAGTAGACTTTGCACTCTTTCCCCTTATAAATATTTTTAATAAAATTAATTTGTCGGCACCATTATTGAATTCAATATGAAACGCTTAAGATTTCAAGTCGAAATATATTTCATTTTCAACATAGTTGAATTTTCGACAAAAAAAATTAATATTATACCAAAAGATATGAATTTTCAACTAATATGATGAATCTTTAACTGGAATAGTTAAATTTTTCAGTTAAAAAAAGCAATTTCCAACCAAAAAGAAACAAATATTCAACGCTGGAAATTTTATTTTTTTTCAATTGTTTCTGTAGATGCAAACAAATAATATTAATTTTAAACCGAAAATTTGTATTTACAACCAAATAGTTGAACTTTCAACTTAAAAGTTCAATTTTTAACTACATATTTCAATCTTGAAACTAAAAAGGCGATTTTTTAAAGAGAGTTTAATTTTCAAACGAAAAGGACGAATGTTTTTAAAAAAGACGAATGTTCAAAAAACAGTTAAATTTTCGACCGAAAAAATATTAATTTTATACCAAAAGAGATAAATTTTCAGTGAAAGAGTTGAGTTTTTGAGCTAAACAGTCGAATATTTTAGAAAAAAGTAGACTTTTAACCCCGAAAAGATGAATTTTCAACAAAAAACCAAATGGTTGAATTTCTACCAAAAAAGACGAATTGTCAACAAAACAGTTGACTTTTCAAATAAGAAAAATTACTAATAAAATTGTTGAATTTCTTAACGAAATAATTATATCTTCAACCAAATAATAAAGTTTATTAACCAAAAAATATAAATTCTCAATCACAAATATAATAGTAGACTTTTCTACCAAAAAGAATTACCTTGCAAGCAAACATAAAACTGTTTTCTAAAAAATTCGACTTGGTAGATTAAAAACTCAACTATTTCGTTT
The DNA here is from genome assembly GCA_932195095.1 of Andricus curvator. Taxonomy (NCBI): domain Eukaryota; kingdom Metazoa; phylum Arthropoda; class Insecta; order Hymenoptera; family Cynipidae; genus Andricus; species Andricus curvator. The sequence continues at coordinate 90,343 of CAKNYM010049005.1, forward strand.
AAAATTCACCTCTTTTAGTTTAATAACATTATTATTTTTTTACTTGAAATTAAGAATTTCATATTGCATTCAATATGTTACGTATAAATTAATTTTTTTTAAAGAATTTAATCCCCTATTATTTTATATTCCCAATGGTGAATAAATTGCGTAAAATCTGTTTTGTGTAGGAAAAGTTTTACACATAATACATCAATGGCTAGCCTCGATTAAGTTTAACCCAAAAGTGCTTGTACATCCAGTTCCTTTTTTTTTGAACGTGTTTCAGGATGCTCCTCGGTTATTTTAATCAAAGAAAGAAAAAAATCGTATAATGCGTTTTTGAGAAAAACGATTATTTCACTTTTAACGATTAAAAATCTTATTTTTCTCGAAAACGACGTAAAATATGAATAGCAGCTTACAGTTTAAAATTGTTTCCCTATCTTAAATATATAGAAAAATACTCTTACTAGATTTTTATTTTGTGTATTTCAACCAATTTTCCCAAAAAATAGAAACAATCGATAAAAATCGACTAAAATAGCATTTGTTTTAACGAATTTCAACATTTTATTTTTTTTAACGCTTTTTTTTAGTTCAATAACAATGTAAAGAATATGTTCCATGAGAATATTGAGGCTCCTGAGCTTTAAAGTAAAGAAAAATTTGTTTTCATGTCTAAAATTGAAGAAACATAATTTTTAATGATTAAAAATCTGATTTTTATCGAAAACGAAAATAAAAATGAAAAGAAATTCATAGTTCAAAATTGTTACACTTCCTAAAGTCTATAAAAATATACATTTATCAGATGTTTAGTGTGTTTGAACAAATTTTTCAACAAAAAAAAAACTAGAAAAAATCAATAAAAAAAGACTAAAATAGCATTTAGATTAACGAACGAATTTTCAACCAGAAAGGACGAATTTTCGACAAGATAGCTGAACCCTCTACAGACATTTTCTTACCAAAAGAAATTAATTTTTAATCCAAAAACAACACTTTTCAACAAAACAGTTAAAATTTCCAAACCGAATATATAAATTTGCAAAAAAATGTTCGTTATTCTTCAAACAACTAGTTGAACTTTCTACCAAAATAGTTAAATTTTTAACAAAATACTTGATTTTTCCACTAAAATAAATGAATTCTCAACGAAAAATATAATATGTAGTTGATATTATTTCTACCAAAAAAGATTTTAATTTGAAATGAAACAGTTGAATTCAACCAAAGAAGACGAATTTTCAACAAAATAGCTGAATCCTCAACCAAATCAGATTAGATTTCTACAAAAATAGTTGAATTTTCAACAAACAAAAAATGAGTTTTTTTACAAAAAAAAATTGAAAAGAAAAAGCCGAATTTTGAACCAAGAAAGAAAAAAAAAATTTTCCTATAAATTGTTGAATTTCCAAGCGAAAAAGACTAATTTTCAATTTAAAAAAATTACTTTTCAACCAAATAATTGAATTTCCTACTAAAATAGTTGATTTTTTAAAAAATACATGAATTTTATAACGAAAAAAGATTTGATTTTTAAATCAATCACACTTGAATTCAACAAAAAAAATACGAATTTTCAACAGAATAGCTGAATCCTCAACCAAATCAGATTAGTTTTCTACAAAAATAGTTGAAATTTCAACCAAAAAAATGAGATGTTTTACGAAAAAAATTTTGAAAAGAAAAAGCCGAACTTTAAACTAAGAAAGAAAAAAAAGTTTCCTATAAATTGTTGAATTTTCAAGCCAAAAAGGTGAATTTTCTACAAAACAGTTGCATTTTCAAACCAAAAATATGAATTTTCAACAAAAAACTTACTATTTAACCAAATAATTAAATTTTCTACCTAAGTAGTTAAATTTTTAACAAAATAAATGAATTTTTAACCAAAAAATATTTTTATTTGAAATTAATCACAGATAAAATTAAAAAAAAAAATTCAACACAAAATAGCTGAATCCTCAAACAAATCAGATTAGTTTTCCACAAAAAAAGTTGAGTAAAAAATGAGATTTTT
>CAKNYM010049005.1:92357-118209 GCA_932195095.1 Andricus curvator
TCAGATTAGTTTTCCACAAAAAAAGTTGAGTAAAAAATGAGATTTTTGATTTTAAAAATTTTGAAAAGAAAAAAACGAATTTTGAAGCAAGAAAAAATAAAAAAATTTCCTATAAATTGTTGAATTTTCGAGCCAAAAAACGAATTTTCAATTTAAAAAAAGTTACTTTCAAACCAAATAATTGAATTTCCTACTAAAATAGTTGAAGTTTTAACAAAATACATGAATTTTCAACCAAAAAAGATTTTAATTTGAAATCAATCACGGTTGAATTAAAAAAAGACGAATTTTCAACAGAATAGCTGAATCCTCAAACAAATCAGATTAGTTTTCTACAAAAATAGTTGACACTTCAATAAAAAAATGAGTTTTTTTACGAAAAAAATTTTGAAAAGAAAAAGCCGAACATTGAACCAAGAAAGAAAAAAAGTGCCCTATAAATTGTTGCATTTTCAAACCGTAAATACGAATTTTCAACATAAAAATTACTTTTTAACCAAATAATTGAATTTTCTACCAAAGTATGTAGTTGCATTTTTAACAAAATACATGACTTTTCAACAAAAAAAGGATTTTTATTTGAAATCAATCTCAGCTGAATTCAACAAAAAAAAAGAAAATATTTCAACAAAATAGTAGAATCCTCAACCAAATCAGATTAGTTTTCTACAAAAATAGTTAAATTTTCTAAAAAAAAAAAAGAGATTTTTTTAGCAAACAAATTTTGAAAAGAAAAAGACGAATTTCGAACCAAGAACGAATAAAAAAAGTTTCCTATAAATTGTTGAATTTTCGAGCCAAAAAAAAAAGAATTTTCAATTTAAAAAAAGTTACTTTTCAACCAAATAATTGAATTTCCTACTAAAATAGTTGAATTTTTAACAAAATACATGAATTTTCAACCAAAAAAGATTTTAATTTGAAATCAATCACGGTTGAATTAAAAAAAAGACGAATTTTCAACAGAATAGCTGAATCCTCAACCAAATCAGATTAGTTTTCTACAAAAATAGTTGACACTTCAATAAAAAAATGAGCTTTTTTACGAAAAAAATTTTGAAAAGAAAAAGCCGAACATTGAACCAAGAAAGAAAAAAAAAGTGTCCTATAAATTGTTGCATTTTCAAACCGTAAATACGAATTTTCAACATAAAAATTACTATTTAACCAAATAATTGAATTTTCTACCAAAGTAGTTAAATTTTGAACAAAATACATGAATTTTACCAAAAAATATTTTTATTTGAAATTACTCACAGTTAAATTCAACAACAAAAAAACGAAATTTCAACACAAAATAGCTTTTCCACAAAAATAGTTGAGTAAAAAAATGAGATTTTTTTTCAAAAAAGTTTTGAAAAGAAAAAGCCGAATTTTGAACCAAGAAATAATAAAAAAATTTCCTATAAATTGTTGAATTTTCAAGCCAAAAAGACGGATGTTCAATAAAAAACTTACTATTTAATCAAATAATTGAATTTTCTACCAAAGTAGTTAAATTTTTAACAAAATAAATGCATTTTTAACCAAAAAATATTTTTATTTGAAATTAATCACAGTTAAATTAAAAAAAAAACGACATTTTAATACAAAATAGCTGAATCCTCAACCAAATCAGATTAGTTTTCCACAAAAATAGTTGAGCAAAAAAATTATGAAAAGGAAAAGCCGAATTTTGAAACAAGAATAAAAAAGTTTCCTGTAAATTGTTGAATTTTCAAGCCAAAACGACTAAAAAGTTACTTTTCAACCAAATAATTGAATGTTCTACCAGAATAGTTGAATTTTTAACAAAATACATGAATTTTCAACCAAAAAAGATTTTAATTTGAAATCAATCACGGTTGAATTCAACAAAAAAAGACAAATTTTCAACAAAATAGCTGAATCCTGAACCAAAACGAGCTTAATTTTCTACCCATAACTGACCCATTAACCTCTCTTAATAGGAAATATAAAAAAAAACACAAAGTAACTTCAAAGTAATTAAAATTAAAGTTCCAAGTTACTGCAAAAATCGTAACTAAGTTACTTTACAAGTTACATTTTAAAATAGTAACAAAGTTATCCTAAAAGTTACAAATAACGTAACTTTTCAGCAACTTAGTTACTTGTAAAAAGTTACACTACCCAACTATGTCGTGAATTTCTGAATGGTAAGTACTTTATTTACTGTTTTTAATTTTTTTTTGTGGAATATATTTTGTGTATGAAAACTATCGGACATAATAATTTTGAGTATAATGTTTTGAGAATATTTTCAGAATAAAATAATTACTATTTATGTGTAGAAAATATTTTGTTTTGAAAAAACTGTAATACTATTTAATTCTGTGTTGAAAATATTATGTGTACGACAAATATAATCATTATACTTTGTGTAAAATATATTTGTGTAGGAATGGGTACTACTTTTTTATTATATAATTACAATAATTAGGAAAAACTACCTGCAAGTGGCTGGCATTGGCAGTGACGAACTCGATCGCACAGACATTTGAGAAGCGCATCTACTCAACGGAGGTGAGGTAGAATACTTCATTTTGACTTCTCTGTTGCGAAATAATAATTAATTCTTCTCCTTGTTCATTTTACTTTGAAATTCGACAAAAACTTGAGAGAAAAAACACAAGCGTGATCAGAATGGGGAAGAAAGCAATTTTTTAAAATAAAATAGTTAAGAAATCGACTTGAGAAGTACTGAAACTAAAGTATAAACATTTATTACTCACTATAAACAAGGAAACTTACCTTTTTTATCAATATTCTAAAGATGACAGCGCAAAGCGAAGGGTGTCATCAGTTTGTAGGTTAGGATTCTCTTGTTGACGTATACACGTTCTACATGGAAATTTACATTACTATAAGGACACCTCCTAAGCGCCAATTTTGTTAGTAAAGCACTTGAATGAATTATTTTACGTTAAACAGTCATTAACTTCAGAAAATTCTTCTTGTATAAAACTGTCAAAAATTTAGTGTTTTTGATTGACGACTTGAAGTTCACCACAAAGTTCTCAGTTGTCACTAGTGATTTTCAGATTATAATCATAATTCCCCGAAAATAACTATATCTAAAGGAAAATTAAAAAAAACATTGACTTAAAAAAAAAAAAATTTAGAATTGATCTATATCATGTTCTTGATACAATTATTTGTAAATATCTTTAAATAATTTTTTGTTCTTAAACTCCAATAAATAAAAATAAGGATCTAGTAACTTTTTTTGTATAGTTGGCCATTCTGATTAGATTTTTTAAATTATAAATTTATTATCTTAGAAATTATTTTATTTTTATTTTTTGCAGCATTTTTTTTTTTAATAATGCAACTGTTTTGCTACTATTTTGAAAAAATGACAATAATGCTACTATTTTCTCAAATTGCTCGCAAATGCAACTATTTTTTTCACTTTTGCCTTATAAAACTTATTTTCCAACTTCTTATTTCTAAATTGGCTAAGATGAAAATATTGAAATTTTAAAAGATTTCAAGAGATTTCAAAGAAATTTAAAATTATTCAAAACATTCCAAGCGATTTCTAAAAATTTCACGAGATTTCAAAATATTTTAATGGATTGTAAGAAATTTTATAACTGATTTTTGGGATTTTTTAGGGTTTCAAAGATTTTAAAGTATTTAAAAATATTTCAAGGGATTTCAGAGAATATCAAAGATTTGTTCAACAGTTTAAGGGATTTTAAAGGATTTTAACTTATTTAATTGATTTTAAAAGACTGTGTAGGGTTTCAAAGGCTTTTTAAGGTATTTAAAAGATTCCAAGGGATTTCACAGAATTTCAAAGATTTTAAAAATTCTCAAAATATTTCAAGGGGTTTTAAAAGATTTTAACTGATCTCAGGGATTTTTAAAGGATTTTACAGGGATTCAAAGCTTTTAAGGTATTTTAAGAGATTGCAAGGGATTTCAAGGAGTTTCTAAGATTTCAAAAATTTCAAAAACATTTTAAGAGGTTTTGAAGAACATTAACTCATTTCCGGGATTTGTAAAGGATTTTATAGGGTTTTAAAGCTTTATGGTACATTTTAAAAGATTCCAAGGCATTTCAGAGAATTTAGAAAATTTTCAAAACATTTCAAAAAATAATAAAATATCTTAACTAATTTCAGGGATTTTATAGGGTTACAAAGCTTTCAAGGTAATTTAAGAGATTCAAAGGGATTTCAGAGAATTTTAAAAACTTAAAAAAATTTCAAAATATATTTTCAGGGGTTTTAACTGATTTTAGGGATTTTTAAAGAATATTAACTGATTTCAGAGATTTTATAGGATTTCAAAGCTTTGAAGGTATTTTAAGATATTCCAAGGGATTTCAGAGAATTTCTAAAAAAATTTAAACATTTAAAGGGGTTTTATAGAATTTTAACTGATTGCAAAACATTTCAAGGGATTTTGGGTTTTATTTATTTTTAAAGGATTTTAAAGGGATTCAAAGCTTTTAGGGTATTTTAAGATATCCCGCGATGGATTTTCGAGAATTTACAAAATTTTCAAGGATCTTCAATGATAACAGGGATTTTATATGCCGCCAGAATATTTAAAAGGTACAATATTTAAAAATATTCCAAAGGATTTCAGAGAATTTTAAAGATTTAACAAAATTTCAAAATATATTTTCAGGGGTTTTAACTGATTTTAGGGATTTTTAAAGGATTTTAACTGATTTCAGAGATTTTATAGGGTTTCAAAGCTTTTAGGGTATTTTAAGATATTCCAAGGGATTTCAGAGAATTTCAAATTTTTTAAAAACATTTCAAGGGGTTTTATAGAATTTTAACTGATTGCAAAACATTTCAAGGGGTTTTGGGTTTTATGGATTTTGAAGGGTTTCAAAGTTTTTAAGGTTTTTTAAAGATTTCAATGGATTTCAGAGAATTTCAAAATATTTCGAAGGGTTTTAAAGGATTTTAAGGGATTACAAAAAATTGCATGCCGTTTTAAAGAATCCGTGATGGATTTTCGAGAATTTACAAAATTTTCAAAACTTTTCAAGGATCTTCAATGATTACAGGGATTTTATATGGCGCCAGAATATTTAAAAGGTACAATATTTAAAAAGATTCTAAGGTATTTCACAGAATTTCAAAGATTTTAAAACATTTCGCAGGGTTTTAAAGGATTTTAATTTATTTCAGGGATTTTATAAGGGTGAAAAGTTTTTAATGTATTTTAAGATATTCCGATGAATTTTCGAGAAGTTATACAAAATTTTCAAAACATTTCAAGGATTTTAACTCATTACAGGGATTTCATAGAGTGCCAGAACATTTAAGGTGCAATATTTAAAAAGATTCCAAGGTATTTCAGAGAATTTCAAATATTTCAAAAATTCTAAAAACATTTCAAGGGGTTTTAAAGAATTTTAACTGTTTTCAGTGATTTTAAAGGAGTTTATAGGGCTTCTAAGCTTTTAATGTATTTTAAAAGACTCCAAGGGATTTCAGAGAAATAACAATTTTTTTTAAACATATCGAGAGGTTCTAAATGAGGTACAATATTTAAAAAGATTCCAAGGGATTTCAGAGAATTTCAAACATTTTCAAAATGTTTGAAGGGGGTTTGAAACATTGTATATGGTTCAAAGCTTTTAAGATATTTTAAAAGATTCCACAGGATTTCAAAACATTTCAAGGGATTTTAAATGATTTTAAATAGTTTTAGAGATTTTAAAGGATTTTGTAGGTTTTCAAACCTTTTAAGGTACATTTTAAAACATTCAAAGGGATTTCAGAAAATTTTAAAACATTTGAAGGGTTTTAAAGGAGTTTAACTGATTTCAGGAATTTTGACACGATTTTATAGTTTCGAAGCTTTAAAGGTATTTTAAAAAAGATTCGTGGAATTTCGAAAGAAATTAAGAGATTGCATATGATTATAACTGTTATAAGGAAATTCTATAGATTTCATGGGATTACAACAAAATTGGAGAGCTTTCCAAAGATTTTAGAGGATTTTAACAGAATTCAACTCTCTTAATTTGAATTAGTGGAATTTCACTGACAAGCAGTGGCATACTTCTAGCTATTTGAATCAGTAAAAATTAACTGAGAAACAGTGAATATTCACTGAAATTCCAGTAGTTTTCACTAATTTCTCAGTAGAAAAATTTATTGAAATTTCAGTAAGCGTCACTGAAATTTCATTAAAATTTTCTACAGAAAAACCAGTGAAATATGATGGAAATTTCAGTAAATAATCACCGATTCTAGGTGAAATTTCAATTATTGAAATAGCTAGAAGTATGTCAATATTTTCAGTGAAATTTCACTGATTTTCAGCGACTTTTCATTTCTTCGATTTTAGAGCGATGGCTTTTTCATATATTTTGAGGGATCTCGAAGCTTTTAGAATATTTTATAAGTTTTTGAAGGGATTTCAAAAGGCTTTATTAGATTTTATGGTTTTTTATATATGAGAGTTTAAAGGATGTTAAAGATTTCAGCAGTTTTTAAGGAATTTTTAAAGATATTACAGATTTCAAAATTGTTAAGGGTTTTCAATGAATTTCCTAGGATTTCAGAAAATTTCAAAGAATTTTGAAAACTTGAGGAAATAAATCAAATGAAATGGAGTTTCAAAGGACCTCTAGGGATTTCTGACATCAAGTTGGTTTCGCCGTATTTGAAGGATTCATAAAATTTCAAAATAAATTGGAAGATTTCAAGGGATTTCGGCGGATTTAAAAAGATTAACGAATTTCCAGTACTATTTAGAGGTTCTCATCAATGGATTTCAAAGCTTTTAGGATACTTTAAAAAATTCGAAAGGATTTCAGATAATTTCAAAAATTAGCAAAACATTTATTTCAAGGGGCTTTAAACGATTTTAAAGGATTTCAAAGCTTTTATGGTAATTACAAAATTCGAAAGGATTTCATGCCATCTTATGAGATCGATTTAATATTCAAAAAATTAAAAAAAAAAAACAGAAAAAGTTGAGACAGAATTAGAATAAAATTTATTTATCAAATATTATATCTTTACACTAATACTTTTTAAACATACAAAATATAGAATACTAGCGAATCAGAATATTACAAAACCACAAGAATTAAAGCACATGAACGATTTTCCCTGGCGAAAAATTTTCTCCGATAACCCGTGTCCAGCAACAATTTTCGTCCATAGAGAACTTGTCAAAAAAATAGTTTTCTTTTTGTTTTTTTCTTAAAATTTTGAGTTTTCAATAACTTTTAAATAATTTTGTATTTGGATAGGATTTTTCACCAGGTAGTTTTTCTCTTACAATTCCTCTATATACACATTTAAAAAAGGACGCTCTTTCATATCATTAAAGGTACTCTTAACAATATAAAAGGAAAATGCACGTGATTACGTTAATACTAAACGTTGGACTGAAGGATTTACCACAAGGGTGGTCCAATTTTTTTTCGCGAATTTTCATGCATATCGCCCCCAAATTTTTCCGAATCCCTAAAAGAATAAATGTATATTTTTCAAAACAAAAAAATGATATAGAGGTTCCGCAAGCATTTTCCATAAAAAATACGTTTTTGTAAATCTTATTCAGAATCGTTAATATTAGGTGAATCGAGTTGAAACTTACATTTCTCTTCACAATTAGCCATAGAATACGAAACTAAAATTACTTTTTAAATACTACCCCCATAATTTTGTTTGAAGGTCCCAAAAAAATCCCAATAAATGAAAAATTGGATTTTGCGAGTTTTTGGCGCTAATTATGATTTTTTTGTGGTTTTCTTAAAAATAATAATTGTTTCTAATACATCAAATACTTCTTTCTATTGAGAATTAGATGTTTAAATAAATTGTTTAAACAATTTATTATTGCTTATAAAAATTTTCTCTTAGAATAGAATAAGAAAGTCGCGGTTTTATCAGAATTTTTCAACTTTTCAGTTACAGCGAGGCAATAGTCAATTAAATTCAACAAAAATCATTGTTTAAAACATACATTATTATTTATAACAATATTCCCTTATAAAAATGCTAGAAAGTTGCAGTTCTTTCTCAAATTTTCCACTTTTCAATTAGAGTAAGGTAATAATTAATTCAACTTAACAAACATAATTGTTTACACAATTTATTATTATTTTTAATAATGTTCTCTTTGAATAATGCTAGAAAGTTGTGATTTTTTCTGAAATATTCACCTTTTTCTCCACTTTTTACTTAGAGCGAGGTAAAAATTAATGAAATTAAACAAACATAATTGTTCAAACAAATTATTATTGTTTATAATTATCTTCTCCTCTAGCATTAATATAGGAGATGATAGTTATGGACAATCATTTGCTTCAACAATTATGTTTGCTAAATTGCATTTATTATTACCACACTTTAAGTGAAAAGTGGACAAAAATTTGAAAAAACCGCAACTTTCAAACTTTATTCAAAGAGAATATTATTAAAAATAATAATAAATTGTTTAAACAATTATGCTTATACTTTCTAGCATTATTCTAAGAGAATATGGCTAAAAACAATAATAAATTGTTTAATTAATTTATATAAACATCTAATTATCACTTGAAAGTAGTATTTTATATATTAGAAACAATTTGTACTTAAAAACCGCAAAAAAAAACATAATGAGAGCCAAAAACTCGCAAAAGCCCATTTTTCACGTATGGAGGTTTTTTGGGACCGTATAAAACAGGCTTCTGGGGGCAATATTAAAAAAGTGATTATTCATTTGTATTTTATAAATAATTGTGAAGAGAAATCTTGAGTTTCAACTCGATTCACCTAATATTGACGATTCTGAATAAAATTTACAAAAACGTATTTTTTTTCTTATGGGAAATTCGAAGAAATTTGGGGGCGATATGCATGAAAAATAGAGAAAAAAAATTTCCGATACATTTTTGAACCCCCCTATTGACCACTTATAAAATACTTTTCGTGAAATCTCTGTATGTAATATTTTTCTACAATCTCATCTAGTAGTGGAAATCTTGTCAAATTGGACTGTATTGAGCACTATGGCAGTATTAATGACCTTTTTCACTTTAATTCGAGTCATTATCACTTTTCAATCTGCATTAATCAAATCGCATAGCAAAGCATTTTTTTCCAGTTTCAACCTCCCGGTTTTTAACTATTTAAAGTTTTAAATTCTAATTCTATTTACTTTCTCTGTTTTATAATATATTCTCTGTTTTTTGCATATAATTTTTGGCTGTTCATATTGGGTTTCTATTCCTGAGAAAAAGCGAATTCCTATTCGTCCTAAAATACTCGATCAACCTTCGATTCCTGAAAGGAAGTTTCAAAATTCAAATTTAATCAATGAATCTCAAAATACTTTAGGGGCCATCCATAAATTAAGTCACAGATTTTTTAGGGGGACGGGGTGTATTTGTTTCGTCAATTTGTAAAAAATATCCAGAAAAACAAAGTTTTTTACAATTGTTGACATTACTACTACCCGCAAATTATTCAATATTTTTTAAGTTTATCGGGTTAAGGTATTTACAAAAATTCCAAGGAATATTCAAGAAATTAAAAAAAGTATCAAGGAATATCATCAGACATAACTTTGCAGGATTTGAAGAGATTTTCAAACATTTTAAGGTATTTCAAAAGATTTAAAAAAAGTTAAGATTTTAAATAGTTGTAAAGAAATTAAAGAATTTTTAAGATTTTAAAGAATTAAACCAAATTTTCAAAGGATTTAAGGAATTTCAACAGATTTCAAAGGATTTTATAAGATTTCCTGGGATTTCAGTAATTTTTAAGGATTTTAAAGGTTCCCAATAAGGTATTTTAATTAATTCTCCAGGATCTGACAGGATTTCATAGAACCTCAAATATTTCAAGGAATATCATCAGATCTGATATTTCAGATATTTCTAGGTATTTCAAAAGATTAAAATATTTCAAATTTGGAAATACCTTGCAATATTTGAAACGATTCCAAGGATTTCCAAATATTTCAAAAGAAAGGGTATTTTTTAAAATCCAAGTAAGTTTCAAGAGATTAAAACAATTTCACGGAATATCATTCGATTTAATTTAACTTCATGTGATTTGAAGAGATTTTCAAATATTTCAAGGTATTTCCAAAGATTTAAAAAAAATGAAAGATTTTAAAGAATTTCAAAATTTGTAGGGCATTTGAAAAGATTCCAAGGAATTTGAATTGATTTCCAAGGATTTTTAAGGAATTTCAAGGGATGTCATAAGATTGCCAGGGATATCACAGAACTTCAAATATTTCAAGGAATATCATCAGATCTGATGTAATTTTACATGATTTCCAGGGTGTTTTTATAATATTTTAATGGGATTTCAAAGAATTTATTTACAGTAATTGAGAGATTCTAAAGGATTTAAAAGATTTTCAAATATTTCAAGGTATTTCGAAAGATTACAACCAATTTGAAAGATTAAAAGCTTTCAAATTTGGAAGATTAAAAAATTTGAAAGATTAAAATCTTTCAAATTTGAAGATGAAAAAATTCGAAAAATGAAAATATTTCAAATTTGGAAATACATTGCAATATTTGACAAGATTCCAAGGAACTTCAGAGGATTTCCAAATATTTTACGGTATTGGGAATATTTTAGGGTATTTTCAAGAATTCCAAGGAAGTTTCAAGAGTTTAACACAGTTTCAAAGATTTTCAAGGAATATCATCAAAATTCAGTTAACTTCATGGAATTTCAAAATATTTTCAAATATTTCTAAATTTTTAAAAGATTTTAAAAAATTTGAACGATTTTAGTATATTTGAATAAAGATTCCAAGGAATTTCAGAATATTTCCAAGATTTCCAAATATTTCAAGGGATTTCAAGGAATTTAATAGGATTTAACCAGATTTTGTAAGATTTTGGAGGATTTCAGATATTTTAAAGGACTTTTGAGGCTCTCAAAAATGTATTTTAATGAATTTCCAGAATCTCAAAGTATTTCATAGAACTTCAAATATTTCATGGAATATCATCCGATTTTATGAAACTTTAGGGAATTTCAAGGGATTTTATAATATTTTAATGAAATTTCAAAGAATTTTCAGGAACTTTACAAATTTTCAAAGGATTTCAGAATATTTCAAAGGATTGGGAATATTTAAAGACATTCTCAAATATTTCTATGTATTTCCAGAGATTAAAATTGTTTGAAGATTTTAAAGAATTTTAACTATTTTAAGATGTTTATAAAAGATTCCAAGGAATTTCAGAAGATTTCCAAATATTTCAAGGAATATCACCAGATTTTATTAAATTTTAATGAAATTTCAGAGTTCATTCACAAGAATTGATCTATTTCAAAGATTTTCTAATATTCTCAGGAATTTCAATAGATTTCAAAAAGTTGAAGAGATTTCAAAGGAATTTTCAGGAGCTTTGAAAAACTGCAAGGGATTTCAAAGGATTGAAAATATTTTAAGGTTTTTAAAGGATTTCAAGGAAGTTGCAAGAGATTTAACAAATTTCAAGGAATATCAGATTTTATTTAAATTCACGGGATGTCAAGGGATTTTATAATATTTTAATAAAATTTCCAAGAATTTATTCACAAGAATTAAAGGATTTCAAAGATTTAAAGAGATTTTTAAATATTTCAAGGTATGTCGAAAAATTTTAAATATTTTAGGATTCTTAAAGAAAATATCCATAAAAAACAGAGTTTTTCACAATTTTTAAAATTACTACTACCCACAAAGTCATTCAACATTTTTTAAGTTAATCTCGCAATCGTTCTATAAAATGCTCAGGTTACTTTAGGTCACGTTGAGCTGGTCAAAAAATTTAGAAAAATACCTAACCAATATCAAATAATTGAAGAAATATGCTAATAATTTTTTTTAATGTAAAATCTTTAGTTTTTGATAATTATTTCTCTACTGAAAATATTTGGAAAAATTATGTAACATAGGCGGGGGGGGGGGGGGGGGGTCAAACTACTTTGTTAAAATGTCTTACGTAATTTCTGGACGGTCCCTTAGGTCATTTTTTAATCACTTCGTAGGCTTTCAGAATCCGAGGGTCCTATAGTTTTGAATTAATTTGAATTGATTTTACACATACATATTTCAAAATCGACATCCTCTTCACTTACTACTAAGCATTAGAAATATATATTTTGTAATCCCCAAGGGCTCTTACTTTGATTCGAAATCGATCACAAGCCTGGCACTCTAAACGTATTTGTAATAAACACATTAAACAGATCCAGTTAACTCGACGTTAGCTGCTTATCGTGAGATCGCTTCAGCAGTTTAGCGACCATGAAATCATTCTAGTTAATAAATGAAAAGAACAACAAAAGTACAAAACTTAACAACTTGGAAAAAAAACTCTTTTCCTCTCCATTTTCTGGAAAAATGAAACTATGTGAAATTTAACGTTACTGGTAGGCTTTTACAAACGTGTAAAATCGTATATAAATACTTTTAGTAGGTACTTGTCTGTAAGAAAACGAAACATTTGGTGTAAGTAACTAATGATTAGACTCGGATTTGTAGGAACCGACCATGTAAGCAACCACAGTCGCATGATCCAATTTTCCTGGCACCATGGAAATCTTATCTATTGTTTTGCGGCGACGAATTTTCTGCTCTGTTTTCGAAAGTGGAACCAATTCCCCATCTTTCTGTTGTGCGTAGTACAAATCTGTATCTTCCAAAATTCGACGCTTGGCAGCTGTGATGCGAACCTGAAACATAAAAGAACATTTAATTAAACGCGAGTCCAGCGAAGGTGGAATACGTCAAATTATATCGGATACACTGGATTACATAAAATTATGGTGAATTACTCCGCCTAAACTATAGAATCACAAGAATTTTCAACAAAAAATTATTACTTTTTAACAAAACTATTCAATTTTCAACAAAATATATGGACTTTTAACCGAATAGTTGAATTTTCAAAGAAAAACATGAATTATTAGCCAATAAGATTAATTTAGTACAGAAACAGACGAATTTTCAACAAAACACATGCATTTTCCAAGCAGTAGTTGAATTTTCAACTTAAAAAGATAAATTTTCAACCAAATGGTTGAATTTTTACTTAAAAAAACATAAATTTTCCACCAAAAATTTTCAGTTAAAAAATTAATTTTCAACCAAAAAAGAACAAATGACGAATTTTCAAAAAAAAAAATTTTTTTAACAAAGTATTTCAACTTTCAACCAAAAAACAAGGATTTTTCAACAAAACAGTTCAAATTTCAACCAAAGAGATAAATTTTCAACTAAAATTATGAATCTTAAACCAAAAAATGACCTTTTAACAAAATTATTTATTTTTTAACAAAGTAGATAAGTTTCAAACAAATAGTTGAATTTAAAAAAAAAATGAATTTTCAACCCAGAAGATTAATTTTTCAACAAAAAAAAAACGAAATTCAACAAAACAGATTAGTTTTAAACATAAAAATGTAACTGTCAACCAAATAGTTGAGTTTTCTACCAATATAGATGAATTTTCATCCAAAAAATAAATTTTTCATAACATTGTTGATTTTTCAACCAACGAGATGAATTTTTAACCAAGAAGATTAATTTTTTACCAAAAAATAGGACTTTTCTACAAAATACATGAATTTTAAAATGAAATAGTTACATTTTTAGTCAAAGAACAAAAATTTCAAACAAAAAAAAAACGAATTTACAACCAAAAAGATTGATTTTTAAGCAAGAAGATTAATTTTCTACCAAAGAGGACAAATTTTTAACAAAACTGTTTAATTTTGAACAATTTTCCACCAAACAGTAAATAATTAAATTTTCAGTTAAAAGATTAATGTTCCATCAAAATAAACGAATTTTGAAGAAATGGTTGAATTTTCACCAAAGAGATGAATTTTCAACTAAAATTATGAATCTTCGAACCAAAAAAATGAACTTTAAAAAAAGTAGTTTAACTTTCAACCAAAAACAACAACTTATCAACAAAAAAGTTAAATTTTAAACCAAAGAGATGAATTTTCAACTAAAATGATGAATCTTAAACAAAAAATGTTCTTTTAACAAAACTGTTTAATTTTCAACAAAGTAGATTAAGTATCAACCAAATATAGTTAAATTTTGAAACAAAAAAAAATGAATTTTCATCCAAGAAGATTAATTTTGTACAAAAAACACGAATATACAACAAAAAAGATTAAATTTCAAACAAAAAAATTTAATTATCAACCACATAAGCTGAGTTCTTTACGAACATATAGCTGAATTTTCAACAAAAAAAGGAATTTTTCACAAAATTGTTGAATTTTTAACTAAATAATTAAATTTTTAAACAAAGATATGCATTTTCAACTGAGGAGATTAATTTTCTACTGAAAAATATGAATTTTCGACAAACTTCATGAATTTTCAACCAAGTAGTTGAATTTTCAAATAAAAAAGATCAATTTTCAATAAAAAAGGATACATTTAAAAAAAATTAATTGTTAATCAAACAGTTAAATTTTCAACTAAAAAAGCTGAATTTATAATCAAAAATTGAATGGTTAAATCTTCAGTTGAAAGAATTAATTTTCAACCAAGAAGATTAATTTTCTACTAAAAAAGACAAACAAAACAGAATAATTTTCAACAAAAAAATAATTGTCAATCAAATTGTTGAGTATTCTACCAATATAGTTGAATTTCCAACCAAAAAATGACTTTTTCACAAAATTGTTGAATTTGTAACCAATGAATTGAATTTTTAAACAAAAACATGCATTTTCAGCCGAGAATATTAATTTTCTACTGAACAAGACGAGTTTTCAATAAACTACATGAAATGTCAACCAATTAGTTAAATTTTCAACTAAGAAAAGATACATTTTCAACTAAATAGTTCAATGTTGAACTAAGAAAGATGAATTTCCAACCAAAAATGGAATAATTATATTTTCAATTAAAAAATGAAGTTTTTACGAAAAAAAAAACAATTTCCAACAAAATAGTTTAATTTTCAAACAAGGAGGTGTATTTTTAACCAAGAGGATTAATTTTCTACCAAAAAAGATAAATTTTTAACATAATACATGAATTTTCAACCAAATAGTTGAATTTTCAGTTGAAAAACTTAATTTTGAACGAAAAAAAAACAACAACGAATTTTCAACAAAATGGTTACATTTTTCCCCAGAATAGTCCAACTTTGAACCAAAAATATAATTTTTCAATCAAGAAGATTAATTTTCTGCTGAAAAAGACGAATTTTCAGAAAAATACATTAATGTTCAACTAGAAAAAAATATCAACTGAAAAGTGAATAGTTGTTAGATTTTCAGTTACAAAAAAATTAATTGCCATCCAAAAGAAAACGAATTTTCAACAATAAATTTAGATTTTCTACAAAGTAAATTAATGTTTCACAAAATAGTTGGATTTTGAACCAAAAACATGACTTTTCAACCAAGAAGATGAATTTTCTTAAAAAAAAAACGAATTTTCAACTAAAGAAGATCAATTTTTAACTAAAAATGGAATGGTTAAATTTTCACTTAAAAAAAAATCATTAACAATTTTTTTTTAACAAAATAGTTTAAAACTATTTAGATTACCTATGTGAATTTTTCCGAATTACCTGGATTTCTCTGTACTACAAATTAATTACTTATATTACCTAAATTAGTTCGAATTAACTGGATTACGAGTGGATTACCCTGGATTAGAATTGGATTACTCCAGATAACAAGCGGATTACTCCGCATACAAGTGGAAAGAATGTGGATAAAAGTTGATTTTTCCGAAAACGGGTCTCCATTCGCAAATAACAGTTATTTAATGTATTCTCAGTAGGGAATCTATAAGCATTAAAAAAATCCAACTCTGGTCAACTCCTTGTTAGGACGTTGGAAATCCATTCACGGCGATAAAAAAAATTCGAAAAAAAATTGGTTAAATATACAATTTTTATATGTTTATAATCATTCTCATAATGAAGAATATTTTCTCTTTTTTTAAACCACCATTAATAATTAAATCGTGATACTTTTTAGTCCGAAAAATTATTTTAGCTTTCAAGTTTCATTTAAATCCTAAATAGTTTAGTTTGAAATCGGTCAAGTAAACATTTTTAAATTTTTTATTGGTAAAATTTAAAAGCCCCGAGTTTGAAATGTGAAATTTTGATTTGCATTTTCTTGAAATTTACAATAGGCTTAGCCATAAATTACATATTTACGTTTGCTAAATAAATATGTAATTTGTATGTAGCTAAGTCTCTTAATAAATTTCAAGCAAATGCAAGTTAAAATTTTATAATTCAAACTCGAGACTACTTTCCGTTCCGAAATTTCCCGCGTAATTCAAATATTGTATTATCAAATGTACAAGGTGGCCGTTTTAATCATAGAAAAAAATTCCCGGTCATTTCCCGGTTCGTTAACATTTTTCACGGTCAATGAAAGTAAAAAATTCGAACTCTAAAGCTAAAAATTTTTCCATTTGAAGTAAGAAAAACTGCGCTGCAAATCATTTTAAACAATTTTAAGCTAGAAATATTAAAAATTGAACGATAGCATTTTTGTTATAAACTGAACACTTCTGAAATCAGAACTTAAATTATGTTTATTTTAAACATTTTTTTGTAAATTTAAAAATCCTTTGAAAGTTTCGAAATTTTATTTCAAAATCTTGAAACATCTACATATTGTTTTACATTTTTTCAAATTTGAAATTATTTTGGACATTTTTTCAGAAATCTTTTAAAATGATTCGAATTCTACCTAACATTTTTCATAGAATTATTTTTAAATCCTGCAAAATTAAAAGTATTTCCTTAAAATCTTCCAGATTCATTTTAAATATTCTCTTAAAATTAATTTTTCAAAATAAAGTCATTTTCAATTTTCCTAGGAATCTTAAGAAAATGCTTTTATTCTTTTGAAGCCTTTCACAATTCTTAAAAATCTTCTAAATTTTTTGTTCGAAATCTGTACAAATCTATATTTTGTTTTAAATTAGGCCGTGGGCTATTTGCACCAAAATTTCGGTACGAATAGCCCAATTTTGTCGGTATACGTAGACACTTCGTTCAAATTATTTAAAATAATTTCAAATTTTTAATGAATTTTAAATCTTTTCAGACCTTCTAAATATCTTTTAAACTTCCTAGGAATAATAATAGGTGTTCAATATTTATTATACATTAAAATTCAACAATTTTACTTGTAAATTAATTTTTTTTTAAATAGAACAATTAAAATTGTAACGCTCAAAAAATTTTTGTTTTGTTTCGTTTTGAATATTTGATTTATAATTACTGATTTTGAATGAACAGTCAAATATTTATAAATATTAGGCAATTGTTCTTTTTCTTAATTAAAAAATGTCAAAATTTAAAGTTTCAAATTTTAGACTAAAATCGGGCGTTTACATTTTTTTTAACTTCTAAGACTTTCCAATTGAAACAGTTTAATCTTTAACGTTGAAATCTGAAAATTTTTCAATTTTGAACTAATTTCGAATCGTCTTGTAAAATCAATTATTATTCACTTGTTAATCCTAAATGTACAGTTCAATTTAAAAAATCTAAATGAAAAATGTACGCTTAAAAATTGAAATCTAAAATGGAAAATTTTTAAGTGAAAGATTTGCGAATTACATATTGTAAACTGAATGATATCATAAATTGAAAAGATAACAATTCAACTAATTATTTTAAAAACTGTTGATATCAAACTTGGATAGATTTTCAAGCATAGGGGCACAAGGGCCCTATTGTACAGTAATAAAATGAAATATAAATCTGTGGTATCTCACCGCGAAATCCAAAACGAGTTCACATAAACGTCTTGCGCTGCTGCAAGGAGGTCCTTCTCCAGAAACTCCTCGCCTCAGAAGATCCTCCATCCTCAGTAGGGTCAGCTCGTGTCTCTGATAAGCCTCAACGATCGGCAAATCACTGTTAATCTCAGACTCTGACTTTTGAGAGTGATCCACTGATTTGCGGCGAGATTTTTGCCTGTCTGCTCTTCCTGGCCTCTCAACACTCGAGCTTCCACTGTTATTGCTGGGTAGAACAGCGAATTTTCCAACGACAGGATCGAAATTGTCAGATATACCGTCGCTCGTTAGGAAAACGATATCGCCCTGTTCGACCTCCGTCATCGCCAGGGTCAAATTTTTCAACTCCGGATTGCACCCTGCAACTGGACCCAAAGCTCCAAGGGCGTCTCGCATGTCCCGCATACAATGAATGTCCCGGCAACCTCGAGTGATTTCCCTAACTCCGGTTTTGCTGGTTTTAAAATCGAAAATTGTATGTTGTTTACGGTAAATTTAAAAATTAATTTGATTCAGGGTGGCCGCAAAAATTCTTTTTCAAAATGCCTGAACTTTTCCTTGAATAATTTTTCATGTTCCCTGATGAAAAATTTTTTGAAATCCATAAAAATGTTATAAAATCCCGTGAAATTATATGAAATCTGATATTTCCTGTAATCCGGGAAAACGTATTAAAGTACCTTGAGAGCTCTTAAAGTCCCATAAAATCATTGAAATCCTAGGACATCTTGTAAAATCCCTTGGAATTAAAAATATTATAAAATTCCGTGAAATTCTATAAAATCTTATGCTATTTCCTGAATTCCAGGAAAAATGATTAAAATACCTTGCGAGCTTTTAAATTCCCTTGAAATCACTGAAATCCTCAGAATTATTATAAATCTTTTAAAATATCCTAAAACCTTAAAACAATAATTAAAATTCCTTAAACATTTTAAAAATACCCTTAAATCGTTAAAATCCTTTGGAATACCTTTAAATTATTGAATTATACTAAAAATTCCTTCGAATCTTTTAAAATACCCTAAAATCCTTACAATTATTTGAGATCACTTCAAATTAGTGAAATAAATTGAACATTTCTTGGAATCTTTTAAAATATCCTAAAATCTTTAAAATTATTTAAAATCTTTGGAAAAACCTTAAAATATTTTAAAATGTTTGAAATGCTATGAAATCTATCTATTCTTGTGAATAATTACTTTGAAATCTATTAAAGTATTCCAAAATTCCGTGAAATTATATGAAGTCTGATATTTCCTGAAATCTCAGAATTTTAACCCCAAAAAAATTAATTTTCAACAAAAACAGATCAATTTTCAACTAAATAGTTGAATTTTGAACTAAAAAAGATCAGCTTTCAACCGAAAATGGAATTCTTTAATTTATAGTTTAAAAATTAATTTTACACACACGAAAAAAAAACAAATTTTCAACCAAAGTGATTAATTTTGAACTAAAATTATACATATTCTGCTGGAATAGATGAATTTTAAACAAAAAGATGAAATTTTAACTAAAGAGTTTAACTTTGAACCAAGTAGTTTTATTTCCAACCAAAAAGATGAATTTTCAACTAAAATTATGAATATTTAATAGGAATACTTGAATTTTCAACCAAAAAGATGTATTTTCAAACAAGAAGATTAATTTTTTACCAAAAAATACGACTTTTTAACAAAATACATGAATTTTGATCTAATAAAGATCAATTTTCAATCAAAAATGGAATAGTTGAATTTTCAGTTGAAAAAATTATTTTCCAACCAAACTGATGCATTTTCAACTAAAACGATGAATCTTTAACTAAAATGATGAATCTTTGACCGGAATAGTTGATTTTGCAACCAAATAGTAATTGAATTTTAAACTAAAAAAGATCAACTTTCAACAAAATAGTTTAATTTTGAACTGAGAGATCAATTTCAACCAAAAATGGAATAATTCAATTTTCAATTTAAAAAGATCAATTTTCCACTATAAAATTTTAACCAAAGTAATGAATTTTCAACTAAAATTATAAATATTCAACTGGAATAGATGAATTTTAAACCAAACTATGAAATTTCAAACATGAAAATTAATTTTCCACGAAAAAATTAATTTTCCACAAAAAAACTAATTTTCAACCAAAGGCATGAATTTTCTACTAAAATGATGAATCTTCAACTGGAATAGATGAATTTTAAACCGAAAAAATGAACTTTAACAAACAGAGTTTAACTTTCAAACAAGTCGTTTTATTTTTAACCAAAAAGATGAATTTTCAACTAAAATTATTAATATTTTACTGTCTTATTGGAATTTTCAACCAAAAAGATAAATTTTCAAACAAGAATATTAATTTTCTACCAAAAAAGACGATTTTTCAACAAAATACATGAATTTTCAACAAAATAGTTGAATATTCAACTGAAAAAGACAAATTTTCAAACAAATCGTTAAATTTTGAGGTACAAAAGATCAATTTTCAACCAAAAATGGAATGGTTAACTTTTCAGTTAAAAAATTAATTTTTAACTAAACTGATGAATTTTCAAATAAAATGATGAATCTTTAACTGGAATAATTAAATATGATTTAAATATAGTTGAATATAAGTTAAATATAGTTAAATTGTCAATCAAAAAATTAATAGTTAAATTTTCAGTTAACAAAATTAATTTTCAAGCAAAGAGATGAATTTTCAACTAAAATGATGGAATAATCAATTAAAATAGTTACATTTTCAGTTGGAAAAAATTAATTTTAAACAAACAAAAATTTTTTTTAACAAAATGGATCATTTTTCAACCAAAGAGGTGAATTTTCAATTAAACTAGAATATCATACGCGCGCTCAGCGTGCGTTCAATATATTTGTATGCAATTATTTTATTTGGAAATGAAATTCAAGAAAATACCATGAAATTAATTTTTACTTTAATAACTACAAAAAAAATTAATTCTGAATGAAAAATGTACTAATTGATATTTCAACCAAAAGGAGATTTTAATTTTCAATCAAAAGCAGTTAAATTCAACAAATAAAGAATTTACTACAAAAAACATTAATTTTCAACCAGATACTTGAATTTTCAACTGAAATCGATCAATTTTCAATCAAAAATACAATAGTCAAATTTGCAGTTGAAAAAAACACGAATTTTCAACAAAATAGTTAAATGTTGTAATATAAAGCTACTTGTACAAATGAAGAATCATTGTTATTCAATTTTATATTGCAATTTAAAAAAAATTAAGCTCGCTCCCCAAAAATTCCAGGTTTTCCAGGTAGGGTAGTAACCCTGTAAAATCTTTTAAAATACCCTAAAATATTTAAAATCCTTTGAAATCTTTCAAATCCTTTGGAAACAATTTTTAAAAATACCCTAAAATCTTTAAAATCCTTTGAAATCCATTCAAATTATTAAAATCTGTTAAAAATTTCTTGATTGAAATGTGATTTGAGAAAAAAAGTGACCAAAAGTGACTATGTAGCAGCGCTGATTATTCTTAAAAGTTACTTAAATTGCTTCTTACAGAAATTCCCTGACTTTTGCAATTCTTTTTCAAAATCTATGTCTTTTCCGTGGTTTGCAGGTTTTCCCTGACCTGCGGCCACCCTGTTGATTTGATAAGAATTTATAATATACCTTGAGTAGACATAAGCGAGACTATCACCGACATTGCAAGTGCATGCGACGTATTTTTTAACCGAAGAATTTAAGCTGGAAGGAGCTTCAGGCAGTGGAAGGACAACGCAAACGGTCAGAGTGGTTAGCATGCCTTGCTCTTCGAGAATTAAGGAATGTGCTGCATGGAATGATTGAAGTAGGGCGATAAATACATCTCTGGTTGTTGTCACTCCACTGTTTAACACTGGAGAAAAAAGGGCCTTGTTCAAGTACTCGATACTGCCGTGTACTGCTGATCGTGCTGCAATGCTCGCCTTTGGTCCTGAAATAGCATATTTTTCATAAACAAAAAATATTCCTTTCAATGCTGAAAAAAGATTGCCGATTTTTATTCAGGCGTAACAGCTCATTCGTCGCAGCTTATTCAGCAATTTCTCGTGAAACACGGCCTTACACAACTTCGGCAGCCCTCCTACAATTCTGAACTAGCTCCCTGTAATTTCTGGCTGTTTCCCAAATTGAAGTATCCTCTAAAAGGAAAACGATTTCAAGACGAAGAGAAAATAAAACAGAATGTGAAGAAGCAGCTGTTAGCTATTTCAAAAGATGACTTTTAGGAGTGCTTTTGAAAGTGGGAGGATCGTTGGAAGAAGGTTGTGGCATCCAAATACTTTGAAGGGGATATCATCACTGTATTTTCAACAAAGTAATTGAATTGTTATCTAAAAAAGATAAATTTTCAACTAAAAATGGAAATTAAATTTTCAGTTTAAAAAATTACTTTTCAAGGAAAAAAATGACAACCATTTAAATTCAACAAAAATAGATGAATTTTGAACAAAATAGTTGCATCCTCAACAAAATACATGAATTTTCAACAAAGCAGATTAATCTACTAGTTAAGTTTTCAAAGCTAAAAAGTAAAATGTTTTAGAAAAAAGTTGAATTTTTAACCAAACAGTTTAATTTTGAACCAAAGAGATTAACTTTCCACCAAAAAAAATTAATGTTCTACCAAAAATGACGAATATTCAACAAAACAGTTGCATTTTCAACCCAAAAATATCAATTTTCATTAAAAAAGTTAGTTTAAAACCAAATAGTTGAATTTTCAACTAAAAAGATAAGTTTTCAACTACAAATGGAAATTAAATTTTCAGTTTAACAAATTACTTTTCAAGAAAAAAAATAACAACCATTTAAATTCAATAAAAATAGATGCATTTTTAACAAAATAGCTGCATCCTCAACAAAATAGATGAATTTTCAACGCAGATTAATCTACTATTTAAGTTTTCAAAGCTAAAAAGTCAAATGTTTTAGAAACAAAGTTGAATTTTTAACCAAATAGTTTAGTTTTGAACCAAAAAGATTAACTTTCCAGCAAGAAAATTAATGTTCTACCAAAACTGACGAATATTCAACAAAACAGTTGAATTTTCAACCCAAAAATATCAATTTTCATTTAAAAAGTTAGTTTAAAACCAAATAGTTGAATTTTCAACTAAAAAGATAAGTTTTCAACTACAAATGGAAATTAAATTTTCAGTTTGAAACATTATTTTTCAAGAAAACAAAATTTCAACCACTTGAATTAAAAAAAAATGAATTTTTAAGAAAATTTTTGGATTCTCAACGAAATAGATGAATTTTCAACAAAGACGATTCATTTTCTACCTAAAAATACAAATTTTCAACAAAAGTGTTAGGTTTTTAAAGCTCAAAAACAAAATGTTTTAGAAAACAGTTAAACTTTAAACCGAAGAAGATCAATTTTCAAAAAATATATGAATTTCCTGACAAATAGTTCAATTTTCAATTCATAATTAAGAGAAATTTTCATCCACAAAGGATGAATTTTTAACCAAACAGTTAAATTTGGAAGAAAGGAGATGAATTTTCCACCAAGAAGATTAAGGTTCTACCAAAAAAGACGAATTTTCAACAAAACAGTTCAATTTTCAACCCAAAAATATGTTTTTTTTCAACAAAAAAGTTAATTTTTTACCAAAGAGTTAAATTTTAAAATAGATTGATTTTTAACCAAGTACTTGAATTTTCTACCAAACATGTGAATTTTCAACAAAAAAGTTTATTTTCAATCAAAGTTTAATTTTTTACCAACTTGTTAAATTTTCAAGCCAAAAAGATGTATTTTCTATAAAACAGTTGAATTTTCAACCCAAAAATATTAATTTTCAACAAAAAAGTTTGTTTACAACCAAATAGTTGAACTTTCAATGAATAATTGAATTTTCAACTAAAAAGTTAAGTTTTCAACTAAAAATGGAAATTAAATTTTCAGGTTAACAAATTACTTTTCAAGAAAAAAATTTAACCATTTAAATTCAACAAAATAGTTGCATTTTCAACGAAATAGATGATTTTCAACAAAGACGATTAATTTTCTACCTAAAAAGACGAATTTTCAACAATAGTGTTAAGTTTTAAAACCTAAAATCAAAATAGTTTAGAAAACAGTTGAATTTTAAGCCGAAGTAGATGAATTTTCAATCAAATGCATGAATTTCCTAACAGATAGTTGAATTTTCAATTTATAAAAGAGAAATTTGCAACCACAAAAGATTAATTTTTTACCAAACAGTTAAATTTTGAATCAGAGATGAATTTTTTACCAAAAAGATTATCGTTCTACCAAAAAATACTAATTTTCAACCAAAAATATGAATTTTCAACAAAAAATTCAATTTAAAACCAAATAGTTGAATGCTCACCTAAAATTATGACTCTTAACCAAAAGAAAATTAATTTTTTACAATGTAGTTCAAATTTAAGCCAATTAGTTGATTCTTAAAAAAAAAGAATTCTCAACGAAACATGTACCTAATAGTTGATATTTCAACAAAAGAGATTGTTATTTGAAATTAAAAACAGTTTAATTCAACCAAAAAAGACGAACAACGAAAAAGTTGAATCCTCTACTAAAACAAGGCAGTTTACAACCAACAGTTGCATTTTTAACCAAAAAGGATGAATTTGTAACCAAGAAGATTAAGTTTCTATTAAAAAAGACGAATTTTCAACAAAATAAATGAATTTTTAACCAAATAGTTGAATTGTCCACTAGAAAATATAAATGTTCAAACAAAAATGGTAAAGTTACATTTTCAGTTAAAAAAATTAAGTCTCTCTACCAAAAAAAAAAACGAATTTTCAACCAGAGATGAATTTTCAGCTAAAAAAGATGAATGTTTAATCAAATAGTTGAATTTTTAACTAAAAAAGATCAATTTTAAACCAAAAATGGATTAGTTAATATTTCAGTTAAAAAAATTAATTTTCAACCAAAAGTAAAACGAACTTTCAGCAAAATAGTTAAGGTTTCATCAAATAGGAGAACTTTTAACCAAATGAGTTTACCAAAAATATAATTTTTCTTTTCAATCAGAAGAAAATTAACTTTTAACCAAAAATAGTTGGATTTTCTTATTGGGTTCTATTAATTCAGTTCGCATTTAAGCGAACAAAAATCAAGAAAGACGGGAAGTATCCTGAAAACAGGGGAATAGTAGAAAAAGTCTGAAATATTCTGAAACTCTGAAATACGGAAGAGATTTTCAAACTTATTACGTTATTATTGAACTGCACCGTTGCAATCTTTCATCAAAATTCGCAAACTTTGCGAAAATTTATCATCAGGACACGTATTAAACGTTATCTAAGTTCGTAAAGTTACTTCCACTGACCCCCCCCCCCCCTCAAATTGGTAACGCATTTTATGGAACTTCCTTTAAAAAAAATCTTTTACCCCAATTGACTCCATCCGCGAGGGAAAGAATGGCAGCATTAGGTCGAGCAATCATGCCAAAGCAATCAGCAATTGGTTCCCCATTATTGCAATTGCTTGTCGGATTTTTCTCATAGAGGGTCGTTGCAATGCCGTAGGCCATATCATGAGGATTGAACCAGCCGGAAACTCCAGCAATTTCTGTACCGGGAGCCGCACCTTAAAAAATAATTCGATGTAGTTATTCAAGTTAAATGAGATAAAAGCGAATGAATGATTGACACTAGTGAGTGTATATGCTTATTACATAATATGCCTGTTAAGTAGCTACGACAGCGCCACCAATTGGGAACTATTGGGAAGAAATTTGAATTTCATATTGATATTAACGAGAAATCTTACCCAATAGTTCACGTTTCAGGTGGCGCTATTGGCAAGGACAAAGGGGTACCCTACAGATATATAGAAGAAATTTATAACAATTTTTAAGGAAGAATGGGGAAAAATTGTCGTCGTGCAGAGGATATATACAGGGACCACAACTAAAAGATAAGAGATTACATTCTCCACCTGATTGAAAGCTTCAAATAATACATTTAATACTTTGTAGGTATCAGCAGTGGTGTAGACGAGGCCTGGCGTCGCCAGGGTACATTTTTTGAAGGCCGGAAAAATGTTCACACGGAAAAATTTTCAAGTTATGGTCCATACACAAACTACATCGCCAGTTTGGGGCTTTTTAC
>CAKNYM010049005.1:138057-164154 GCA_932195095.1 Andricus curvator
GTACAATTTTTAACTGGAATTGTTAAATGTTAAACCAAAAAGATGAATTTTCCACGATTATATATAATTTAAATAGAAAATTTTTAATTTAAATAAAATGATGAATCTTCAACTATGCTCGTTCAATTTTTAACCAAGACGATTAATTGTCTACCATGAAAGACTAATTTTCAACAAAATACATGCATTTTTCAACAATAAAGATAAATTTCCAGCCAAAAATTGAATTGTTAAATTTTAAGATAAAAAATTAATTTTTAATCTATTAAAAACGAATTTTAAACCAAAAAGTTGTTGCGAATTTTCAACCAAAAAGATTAATACATGAATTTTCAACTATAAAAGATAAATTTTCAATAAAAAAAAAAATTAATTTTCAATCTATTAAAAAAGAAATTTAAACCAAAAAGATGAACTTTCTACTAAAATGATTAATCTTCAACTAGACTTGTTGAATTTCCAGCCAAGAAGAATACATGAATTTTCAGCTATAAAAGATAAATTGAATTGTTAAATTTTCAGTTAAAAACTAATATTCAGCCAAAGAGATAAACTTTCAACTAATATGATGGAATATTTAACTGGAATAGTAAAATTTTTAACTGGAATATGTAATTAAATTTTAAAACAAAAACATGAATTTTCCGCTATTATATATAATGTAAATAAAAATTTTTTAATTCAAATAAAATGATGAATCTTCAACTAGACTCGTTCAATTTTCAGCCAAGGAGATTAATTGTCTGTCAAAAACTACTAATTTTCAACAAAATACATGCATTTTCAACTATAAAAGATACGTTTTAAACCATTAATTGAATATTTAAATTTTCAGTAAAAAAAATGATCTGCGACAAAGAGATGAATTTGCAACTATTATTATGATATTCAACTGGAATAGTCAAATTTTCAACGAAAAATGTGAATTTTTAAAAAAATAGTTTAACTTTTAACCAAGCAAATACATTTTTTCCAAACAGGATAGCAAATTTTTTAGAAGACAGTTGAATTTTCGACCAAAAAAGATGACTTTAACAAAATAGTTTAATTTTCAAAGAAATAATTAAATTTTCAAGAAACCAGTTCAATTTTTAACTGAAAAGACATAAATTTTCAAATAAATAGTTGAATTTTCAAATAAAAAGATCAATTTTTAAACAAAAATTGCATAGTTAAATTTTTAGGTAAAAAAGTTAATTTTACACAAACAAAGAAAAAGAATTTTCAACAAGAGTTCAATTTTCCATCAAAGAGAAGAATTTTCTGATAATAAAGTAAATTTTCAACAAAAAGGACGAATTTTCGACTAAAAATATGACTTTTTAACAAAATAGTTTAATTTCCAACCAAATAATTAAATTTTTAACTAAATAAATTTACCAAACAGTCGATTTTTCAACCTACAAAAATGTATTTCAAACCAAAAAATTGAATTTTCAAGTGTAAAAACATATATTTTCACGAAATAGTTCAATTTTTAATACATTTGTTGAATTTGCCGCCAAATAACAAAAAGTTTAATTTACCCTGACCATTAATATTCAAAGGTCAGAATGTTAATCTTGTAACATTTTTAGCATAGAATCTTTTATCGTCGGGATAACAATTTTTTTATTTAAACTCTTAAATCTTTTGGAAATTCCCTGAATTTTTGAAATAGTTAAATTTTCAGTTAAAAAAATTAATTTTCAACCAAAAAAAAGATTTTTGAATAAAATAGTAAAAATTTTCCACCAAACTGATGAATTTTTAACTAAAATGGTGAATCTTTAACTAGAATAGTTGAATTTTGAACAAAAAAGATAAATTTTTAAACATCATGATTAATTTTTTACAAACAGTACGAATTTTCAACAAAATTCTTAAATTCTCAACTAAGAAAGATAAATTTTCAATCTAATAAAAACGAATTTTCAACAAAATAGTTATATCTTCAACTGGAATAGTTCAATTTTAAACCAAAATGATGAATTTTTAACTAAAATGATGAATCTTCAACTGGAATAGTTGAATTTTCAACCAAGAAGATTAATTGTCTACCAAAAAGACGAAATTTTCAACAAAATATATAAATTTCCAAAATAAAAGAGATCAATTTTCAATAAAAATTGAATAGTTAAATTTTCAGTTAAAAAAATTATTTTCAACCAAAGAGATAAATTTGCAACTAAAATTATAGAATATTCAACTAGAATAGTTCAATTTTCAGTTAAGAAATTATTATTGAACCTAATAAAAATTAATTTTGAACAACATAGTTCAATTTTCAACTAAAAAAAAAATTTCAACTGGAAGTGGAATTTTGAACCGAGAATATTTTATAAACGAAATAAAACAATTTCAAATGTACTTTTGTTAACTTATTATCCTGCTCGGCAGAATTATCTAAAGTACCTCTTATAGAAATTCCCTGACTTTTGAAATAATTAAATTTTCAGTTAAAAAAATTAATTGAAAAAAAAACGAATTTTCAATAAAATATTTAAATCTTCAACTGAAATTATGAATCATTAACTGAAATAGTTTGGATTTTAAACCGAAAAGGTAAATTTTCAGCAAAATACATGAATTTTCAAGTATAAAAAATAAATTTTCAACCATAAATAGAACAGTTAAATTTTCAGTTAAAAAATTAATTTTGTACCTAATAAAAACAAAATTTTCTATAAAAAAAAAGACTTTTCCTTGACCAACGGCCACCCTAAAAAAAATTTCCATAATTATTTCTGTAAATTATTTCTAATTTTCTTTTTTTCATTTTTGAATCGAATTTCTGTATAAATTTAGAGAGTATATAATTTAGCAAGACTATTAAAATAAATAATTTACTTAAAATAAATTAAGCTTATCATTCAAGTGTAAGTCGTATAAAGAATTAAAGATTTTAGATCATTCAAATTTCAAAAATGTCTGAAAATTAATAAATCCCGCCTTTTTCAAATTCAGGACTGTATCAACAAATTTGCAAAAAGAAAGATATTTTCAATTGCTCTTGTTAGTGGAGCACTTCTTATAAAATTTCTTCCAAACACTTCCAAAGAAAAATGAAGGTTTGGAAAGTTGGTATTTAATAAAAAAATACTAATTATTTAATTTTCTCTTAGAGGTAGTCAGAGATGAGGGTAAAGTCACTTTGCCCACGGCCCTGTGTCTGCCATTTTGGTTTAAAAAAGAATAATAATGCTCTGGAAGTTTAGTGTTTATAGTTTACGAAAAGAAAAAGATAACTTCTTTTCATGATAAATACTAAAATTACCTAACTTTAAAATATTTTAACGTCATTTTTACAATTTTTATAACTACCACGAGGGCATGTGACCCGTCAAATTATTTACAGTTATCGACATCAGCTGATGACCTAACATAACCTCTCTCTTCATTTCGTGCGTCAGATTTTGCACGTGTGCGCACTGGCAATCAGCATGGCACTGTGCATTTAAAAATTCTGCAGGCTCCGATTTCTCGAATTTGTGAGAAAAATTAAAAATGACAACTACGGCTACGGCTTTCAGTAGCAGCGAGACCGAGGTTTTGACAAGAAGCGTCGAAGTCGAGGATGAAATCGAACAAACGCCAGAAGACCTCGTACCCGAGAAGTATGATCTGGAGAAATGCATTCATTGGATCCAAACGCGGCAAGTTGAAAGGGTAAGCCACGTGTTTCTGTCAGGTTTCAACCATTTTTTCAGAAATTGCATTTTGTTCAGTTTAAAATGTGTCCCTTTTAGAGAATTTTTTTTATTTTAAGAATTTCATAAACAAAAACTAGCCACAAATTTAAGCTCCGCCATTCAAGCTATTCGGTCCTGCACGTATGTACTGTAATATACTGGGTGGTAAAATAATTTATAATCATACACGGAGAGAAATCTGTTGCGAGTATTGCATGGGAACGTACTATGCGGAAAGAGTAGCACGTGTGCTTTACGAAAATCGCCTCGATTCGTGCAATTCCGGTATGAGAATCTCTAGTTGGAATAACGCCGAAAAGCGATGCGAAGAAGGCCTGCACACCGATGCGCTGAACGCACCAATACTACCATACTGAAAACGCACGGAGTAGTCCGTGCGGAAATCGTACGGGTCCCGAGCGTTTTTAAGATTTTCGAACTGCGCATGCTTGCGGTTACCATAGGCGACAAGCGAACATATATATGTATACAGTGTGTACAGAATCAACCACAAACAACAACACTGAACGCGTCTACTTGTTGCCTATGGTAACCACAAGCATGCGCAGTCCGAAAATCTTAAAATCGCTCGGGACCAGTACTATTTTCGCACCGACTACTCCGTGCGTTTTCAGCATGGAAGTATTGGTGCGTTCAGCGCGTCAGTGCGCATGTCCTTTTCGCATTGGACACTTTGGTACTAAGGCAGCACGGTTACCGACCGATGATTGCAATCTTCTTTTACATTATCTGCATCGAACACTCGCTTGCGACAAGAGCAATAGCGTCCGATGCGATACTCGCAACAGATTTCTCTCCGTGTAGACATAGACCAGGGTGTCTACTCAAATCCTTGCCAAAAAATTTCTTGACAATTCCAGGTTTTTTCCACATCTCAAATTTTGTCCAGTTATAATTTTTTATAGTAGGGAACCATTGAAGTATTTCGCATTTTTTTTTAATTCGACTCAGAATATGTTTAAAATTTCACAAGTTTTTTATAAATAATGTTTTTTTCAGTCCTTGTAAATATTGAAATGTTTAAAAATAGTACTATTCATATGTTAAGTTGAAGAACTTTTTCTTTTCATTTATAAAAGTAACTTTATTAAGTAACAAGTAATTTCTTAATGTACAAGTTTCTAGGGATTTAATTATTATGTTTAATTTAGAAAGGTTTGACAAATAATGAAATAAATTATACTAAAAACGTAATCAATAATTTCTTGAATTTATCTCTAAAGTCCATGAATTTGAATAATTCAAAATTGTTTAGTTTATTTTCATATACTTAAATTCAGTGCATATTTAACGAATTATTAATATTTTAAATGAAAGATACACTCAGAGAAAAGATTGAGTTGATTCAACAAAACAGTTTGTTCAACCTTATTTGTTTGTTGAAACGGAAAAATTTGGTCAGCGCAAATAAACCTTTGGTTATTTTTAAAAAACACAACTAATTAATTTGTTCAGTTCAAACTAATTATTTATTTGAGCATGTTTATTTGATTCAAGCAAATAAATGTGTTGAGCGGAATATATTAATTATTAGAAAATGATTTGGTTGAAGTAACGAAATAATTTGGTTGATTCTACCAAATACTTTCATTAACTACACTAAACATATCGAAACAGATGATGTCAGCCCACGCCGGTGACCAGTTTCCGTGTCGAAAAGTTTCTCATCGTACATCGCCGTCGTGTCGCGAATTAGTGAAAAAATACGAACAAATGGACACTAACAATGTCCACGTTTTTAAAAAACTCCGTTCCGAAAAAGTATGCAGCACATTTTGAACCTAAGTGCAACCTTTAGTTCGCACTGTTCACACCGGTGCAGGCAATCCAACCTCAAAATTCATAAGTTATGACAGAACCCCACACAAATACGTATGGAAAAAGCCTTTCTGTCAAATTGGGTGAATGTTCGGACTTCTAATGCTGCAAGTGATGCTTATCAAAAGCTTTTGTCCTAGAATACAATTGTTTAAAAGTCAAGATCTAGATACATTTTGATTGAACGAAACAACCAAAATATTTGTTGAATTAACAAAAAAATTTAGTTGAATTAACCAAAATATTTATTACAATCAACCAAAATATTTATTAAAATCAACCAAACTTTATTAACCAAAAAATTTGGTTAAATCAACCAAACATTTGATTGACCATATAGCAATGTATTTATTTGTTTGATCCAACCAAATTTTTGTTGAATCAACCAAACTTTTTTCTGAGTGTATTTCCCTGAGATCAGTGAAAATGATAAAAAGAATTTTGATTTAAATCTATATAAATCCAGTAGTATAAAGCAGAATTTTCAACCAAAAAAGATTAATTTTCAACGAAATAGTTGGAGTTTCAACTAAAAAGATCAGTTTTCAACAAAAAATGGAATACTTGAATTTTCAGTTAAAAAAATTAATGTTCTACCAAATAGTTGAATTTTCAACCCGAAAATATAATTTCACAACAAAAAGTTAATTTACAAACAACCAAATAGTTGAACCTTCAGCTAAAATGATAAATCTTTAACCAAGAAAATAAATTTTGTACAAAGTAGTTCAACTTTCCACCAAGTAGTTGAATTTTCTAAAAAAGTATTTTAATTCTAAGTCAAAAACAGTTTCCTTTTTAACCAAAAACGATGAATTTTCAACAAAGAGATTAATTTTCTACCAAAAAGGCGAGTTTTAAACTAGAAAAGTTCAATTTTCAACTAAAAATAGAATAGCTAATTTTTCAGTGAAAAAATTAATTTTCAACTAAAAACAAAGCGAATTTTCAACAAATAGTTAAATTGTTAACCAAAGAGATCAATTCTCATCTAAAATGATGAATCTTCAGTAAATTAAAATTATATATCTTTAACTGGAATAGTAGAATTTTCAAAGAAAAAGAATAATTTTCTACCAAAAAAAACAAACAAAAAACGAATTTTCAACTAATATGATGACATATTCAACTGGAATAGTAAAATTTTCAGTAATAAAAATTAATTTTCAACCAAAATAATTGAAATAGTTGAATTTTCAATAGAAAAATAATAATTTTCAACATAGAAAAAACGAATTTTTAACAAAATAGTTAAATCTTCATCTAGAGTAGTTAAATTTTAAACCAAAAAGATGAATTTGTACTTGAATGGTGAATCTTCAACTGATATATTTTAATTTTAACTAAATAAAGGCGAATTTTCCATTAAAAAATGACAATTTTCAACCAGAAATTAAATAGTAAAATTTTCAGTTTAAAAAATTAATTTACAATCAAAGAGATGAATTTTCAACTAAAATGGTAGAATATTCAACTGGAATAGTAAAATTTTACAATAGGTTATAAAAATTAATAAAAAAAAAAAAATTTCGACCAAATAATTGAATTCTTTACTAACAAAGACAAATTTTCTACGAAAAAATGAATATTTGAATTTTCCGTGAAAATAATTAATTTTTAAACAAAAAGAAAATCAATTTTCAACAAAATAGTTACATTTTCAACTGAAATAGTTAAATTTTAAACAAAAAAGGTGAATCTTTAATTGAAATAGTTGAATTTTCAACCCTCAAGGATAATATTCAACCAAAAAGATTAATTTTCTACAAAAAAAGACGAATTTTCAACTAAAAAAGATCAATTTTCAACCAAAAATTTAATAATTATATTTTCAGTTAAAAGAATTAATTTTTAACCAAAGAAATGAATTTTCAAGTAAAATGATGGATTATTGAACTAAAATGGTTAAATTTTCAGTTGAAAAAATTACTTCAACCCAATAAAATGAGTTTTCAAGAAAATAGTTCAATTTTTTTAACCAAAAAGAGGAATATTCCATTTAAATGATGAATCCTCAACTGGTATAGTTTTATTTTCAACCAGATAGTTATATTTTGAACTAGAATAGTTCATTTTTAAACTAAAAATATTAATTTTCAACTAGAATTATGACTCTTTAACTGAAATAATTGCATTTTTAACAAACAAAAATTAATTTTCTACAAAAACGTAATGTAGAAAGTGTCTAAATTGTCACAAAATTTGAATATCTCTAATATGAGTTCTTTATGGTCACAAGAAAAAATACGCAAAGTGTTCGCCTTGTTTAAAGCCTGTTTAAATGTTTGCTATGGCTATTAGTTTTTTTTACAAATCAATATATATTTATTTATTTCGCCTGAAAAGTAGAGGAATTTCGTGATCTATTGAACCAAAGATCAGTTTGAAAATACAATTATTAAGCCTTTCATAATTTTATAAAAATCATTCTAGTGATTCGCCCCGAATTTCCAGTATATAAAAATTCTCTGACAAATCCAGGTTTTCCATGTGAGTAGACACCAGGTTCAAGTTGAAATCTTGTAAACTGAACTGATCATAAAAACGGGAGCATCTTTTTTTTTATTTAAAGAATTCTACATATCATGTTGCCTATTTAAAAAAAATTAGATTCATGATTTTATTTTTCAGGTTTGTTTGCAATTTCCCGACCGCCTTTTGCCGGATGCATTTAATGTAGCAATGTATTTAGAAAATGCATTAGGTCGAAAAGTTTACGTATTAGGAGATACGTCATACGGAAGTTGTTGCATAGACGAAGTCACTGCTGAACACATAGGAGCAAATGCCATAATACATTTTGGACATGCTTGTCTAAATCCCACAGTTCGGTTGCCGATCTACCATGTCTTGCCAAAAACAGAAATAGATTCAGAAGCGTTTTGCAAAGAGTTTGAGCAATACTTTCTTCAGGATCCCACGAGAGCGTTGCTTTTCTTTTATGATGTTTCATTCGCTCACAGTATTGGTAAATAATCCCATAAATAAAACTAAAATGGTATTTCTAACATTAGATCACACACTTTGTAAATGCAGACTTCACAGCCCAAAATGTTCTCAAAGTAGGGGAAATAGGGTGATTTTTCACGAAAATAGGGGAATACCTTTTTTTAAATAAAATTAATGTAGGTGACATATTGAGTTCATTTCGAAACGCTTTAAATTTCTCAGATTTTAAGTCGAAATATATTGCATTTTTAACGAAATCCATGAATTTTTAACCAAATAGGTGAATTTTCAAGCAAAAAGATCAATTTTCAACCTAAAAGTAAAAAGTTAAATTTTCAATTAAAACTACTAATTATTAAACAAAAAGAAAAGAGTTTTCAAATAAATAGTTGAATTTTTAACCAAAGAGATGAATTTTCAACTAAAATGATGAATCTTCATCGACTACAAAAAACGAATTTTGAACAAAGTAGTTAAACTCTCAGTCAAGTAGTAGAATTTTCAATAAAAAAAGATGATTTCCCTAAAAAAAGTAATAGTTGAAATTTCAACCAAAAAAGATTTTCATTTCAAATCTTAAACAGTTGAATTCAACCGAACAAGATGAATTTTCAACATAATAGTTAATTTTCAACCAAATTGTTGAATTTTTAACCGCAAAAAAAAAATCTTTTCTAAAAAACAGTTGAATTTTCAATCAAAATAGTTGAATGTTGAATCCAAAAAGCGAATTTTTTACAAAATAATTGAATTTTTAACCCGAAAATATGAATTTTAAACCAACAAGTTAATTTTCTACCAAATTTTTAAATTTTCAAACCAAAAAGACGCATTATCTACACAACAGTTGAATTTTGACACCAAAGATATGAACTTTTTAACAAAACAATTTATTTTCAACCAAATAGTTGAATTTTCGACCAAAATAGTTTAATGTTTAAGCCGAAAAGACGATTTTTCTACAAAAAAGATTAAACTTTAATCCAAAAACTTTTTTTTTTCACAAAAATTTCAAGCAAAATATGAATTTTAAACCAAAAAGTTAACTTTCAACTCAAAAAGACGAATTTTTGACACAACAGTTGAATTTTCAAACCATAAATATGAATTTTCAACAAAAAAGGTTGATTTTCAACTGAAATAGTTGAGGTGTCAACACGACAATATTAATTTTACTCCAAAAAGTTATATTTGAACCAAATTGATGAAGTTTTTACCAAACTGTTGAATTTTTAAGCCAAAAAGACGAATTTTCTACAAAACAGTTTAATTTAGAACCAAATAATTGAATTTTATACAAAATAATTGAATTTTTAACCCGAAAATATGAATTTTAAATCAAAGGTCAATTTTTTTCCAAATTGTTAAATTTTCAAGCAAAAAAACGAATTTTTTACACAGCAGTTGAATTATCAAACCAAAGATATGAATTTTCAACAAAAAAGTTGATTTTCAACCAAATATATGAATTTTCTACCAAATTGTTAAATTTTGAAGCCAAACAGATTAATTTTCTACAAAACAGTTGAATTTTCAACCTTAAAATAGGAATTTCTATCAAAAAAGTTGATTTTCAACCAAACAGTAGAATTTTTTACTAAAATAATTGAATCTTTAGGCCAAAAAGATTCATTTTCTACAAAAAGAGCTGACTTTTTTACAAAATGATTAAATTTTAAACCATAAACAGTTGCATTTTCAATCAAAGAGTTGAATTTTCGAAACAAACAAATAACATTTATACGAAAAATGATGAATTTACAATAAAAAATGACGAATTTTCTATCCAAAAAGACGTAATGTTTAACAAAACAGTTGAATTTTCGACGAAAAAAGATTACTTTCTAACAAAATAGTTGATTTCTCAACAATATAATAAAATGTTCAACCAAATAGTAGAATTTTAAACCAAAATAGATGAATTCTGAACCAAAAATATAATAGTAGACTTTTTAATTGAAAAGAATGAACTTTCAACCAACAATAGTTGGTTTTTCTTATTCTGTTTCTATTAATTCAGTTTGCATTTAAGTGAAAAAGCGAGAAAAAGGGAAAATTTCTTGAAAACAGAGACAAAAAGACATTTTAAAAAAAAAAAAGAGAAAAGGGGGACAGAATGTGAAGTCTGTAAATAGAACCACACTTATTAACATGATTAATCTTTGTTAGAATCAATCTACGAGACTCTTAAGCCCAAATTCAAGAACCTAATTCTCACAAGACTGAATTGCACCTCGAATGTGGAATACACAGACGTGAAAGACGATGCAAGTACCGAGATACTAGGTAGAAGTTACATCCTGGAAAATGGTTGTCAAACTGAAGACTATGAAATGTTCTTCCTGGGACCAAATAGCAAAACCCTCGCAAATTTAGCAATGACGATACCTGCAAAAAGCTGGTATTATTCCGAAGGTGGGGGAATCAAAAATTTCGAGGCCCTCAATACTCCTTGGCTGAAACGAAGAAGATTTTTGGTTGAAAAGCTCAAAGACGCGAAAGTCGTCGCGATCGTTGTTGCTACCTTAGGAATTAAAAACTACTTAAGCATAATTAACACCCTCAAGAGCACGCTGAAGAAAGTTAACAAGAAAACTTATATACTAAGCGTTGGGAAAATAAATCCAGCGAAGCTTGCAAACTTTCCAGAGGTAAGTGTTCTTCCCTTTCCAGGGTGACTGGAAAACTTCATTTTCAAAATTTTTCGCTGTCTAATTTATTATTTTCTATTACCAATAATATTTAAAGGCCAAAATTCTAATCTTGTAACATAAATCCTGGGAAAAAATTCTCGGACAATTCCAGGTATATTTTTTCATAGTACAGAGCCATTCAAATATTTCGCATTTTTTAAAACAATCGACACGGATTATATATACAGTTTCATGAGTTTATTATAAATAATGTTTTTTTTCAGTTGCTAGGGATTCAATTAATATGTTTAATATAGAAAGCTTTCAAAAATTATTTTACGAGATATTCTTAAATATATTAGTACCATCGATTAATTAAATAATTAAGTGATACTAAAAACATAATTAATCATTTCTTAAATTTGTCTTTAAAGTCCGTGAATTTGAATAATAATTCAAACAAATTTTTATTTCATCTTATACTTAAAATTCAGTGCATATTTAGGTAAAATCTACGTGGGTAGCAGTATATTCCTAAGTTTTCAAGTAAAAATATTGCATTTTAACAATTTAGATGAATTTTTAACCAAATAGTTTAATTTTAAACGAAAAAGATTAATTTTCTACCTAAAAGACGATTTTTCAACAAAATACATGAATTCTCAATGAAATAGTTGAATTTTCAACCAAAAAAAGATCAATTTTCAACCAAATAGTTGAATTTAGAACTAAAAAAGATCAGTTTTCTACAAAAAACGACGATTTTTCAACAAAATACATTAATTTTCTACGAAAAAGTTGAATTTTGAACTAAAAAAAGATCAATTTTCAACCAAAAATGGAATAATTAAATTTTCACTTTGAAAAATTAATTGTCAACCAAGCTGATGAATTTTCAACTAAAATAATGAATTTTTAAACAATTAATTGAATTTTGAACTGAAAAATATCAGTTTTCAACCAAAAATGGAATAGTTAAATCTTCAGTTAAAAAAATAATTGTCAACCAAACTGATTCTTAGCAAGAGTTTAAATTTCAACAAAGTAGTTTTATTTCCAACCAAAAAGATAAATTTTCAACTAAAATGATGAATATTTAACTGGAATACTTGAAGTTTCAACAAACAAGATGAATTTTCCGAAAAACATTAATTTTTTACTAAAAAAGACGAGTTTTCATCAAAATACATGATTTTTCAACGAAATAGTTGAATTTTGAACTAAAAAAAGATCAATTTTGAACCAAAAATGGAATAGTTAAATTGACACTTCAAAAAATTGTCAACCAAACTGATGAATTTTCAACTAAAATTATGAATCTTTAACTAAAATAATTGAATTTTCAACCAAAAAGATTAAATTCTACCAAAAAGGTCGAATTTTCAACTGAAAAAGACAATTTTCAACAAAAAATTGAATAGTTAAATTTTTATTTGAAAAAATTAATGTTCAACAAAAAAAATAATTTTTAACAAAAGGGGAACTTTCAACCAAGTAATTACATTTTTGTTTAAAACAAAATAATTCTAAACAATAAATGTACTAGTTATTTCAACAAAAAAAAAAGATTTTAATTTTTAATCAAAAACAGTTAAATTCAACCAAAAGCGACGACTTTTCAACATGAGTTGAATTTTCAACTATTAAAGATTTTTCAGTCAATAGAGAGAAAAATTGCAAATAACTGAAAAATTTTCAAGCAAAAAGATGAATGTTCAACCAAAAAGATTAATTTTCTACTAAAAAGAATGAATGTTCAACAAAATACATGCATTTTCAACTAAAAATGATCCATTTTCAACCAAAAATAGAATATTTAAATTTTCAGTTCAAAAAATTAATTAAAAAAAAAACGAATTATCAACAAAGAAAGGACGAGAATCATAAAGAATCCAATTTTTTAAAAAGAATTCAGGGTGAGGTCAGAATGAATTCAAATGTATTGCAAACAATATTTGAAAATCTCGTCAAATCGTCGAAACCCTACGAAATCCCACACTGACTGTGAATAAAATCTTTGCAATCCATTAAAGTATTATAAAATCCCGTGAAACTCTATAAAATTTCCTGAAATCCTAGAAAATTGATTAAAATACCTTGAGAGCTTTGAAAATCCATTTAAAAATCATTGAAATCTTCGGAAATCTTATTAAATCCCTTGGAATCTTTTTAAATGTCTTGAAACCTTTTAGGCCCTGTAAAATTGTTTATCTTTCGAAATTCTTTACAACGGTATGTAAATTTTTTCAGATAATCATCATTATTTTTAAATAATCATTGAAATCCCGTTATATTTTTTAAATCCGTTAAAAATGTCTTGGAGTCTGTAAAAATACCCTAAAACATTTCAGATACTTTGAAATACCTTCAACTTATTGACATCAATTAAAAATTCCTTGCAATATTTTTAAATTCGCTAAATTATTTAAAATTCTTTGAAATCTAATTAAATTACGGAAATCAATTAAAAATTCCTCACCATTTTTAAAAACATCCTAAAATCTTTATAATTCTTTTGGAATCACTTCAAATTATTGAAAATTCCTTGGAATCTTTTAAAATATCAAAGAATCTTTCAAATTCTTTAAAATCTTTGGTAATACCTTGAAATATTTGAATACCTTTGAAATTCTACGAAATTTCTCAATTCTTGTGATTAATTTTTTTTAAATCCATTAAAATATTATAAAATCTCGTATAAAAACCTTGAGAGCTTTTAAAATCCTTTTAAATAATTTAAATCATCGGAAATCTTATAAAATATCCTAAAACCTTATAGATCCTATAAAATCGTTATATATCTTCCAAAATTCTAGTAAATTCTTTAAATCCTCATTAATATTTTTGTAATTTCTTAAAATCATGCAAATCCTTGGAAATGTTTTAATATCTTGAAAATGTCCTGAAATCTTTTAAAATACCCTACAAATTTTAAATCCCTTAAAACTTTTTAAGGCGATTTAAAATTTCTTCGAATTTTCCAAAATACCCTAAAATCTTCAAAATCCTTTGGTATACATTCAAATGATTTAAATCTATACAAAATTCCTTGGGATCTTTAGAAACCTCTTGAAACTTTTAAAAGCTCTTAAAAATGCCTTGGAATATTTAAAAACACCCTAAATCCTTATAATTCTTTGAAATCCTTCCAAATTAATGAAATCAGTTGCAAATTCCTTGGAATATTTTCAAATACCTTGACATTTTTTGAAACCTCTTAAAACTTTTTAAAGCTGTTGAAAATTTCTTGGAATTTTTTTAAATGCCCTAAAATCCTTAAAATTCCTCTAAAATCTTTTAAATTATTGAAATCAGTTGCAAAATTCCTTGTGATCTTTTAAAATACCCTAAAATATTTCAAATTCTTTTAAACTTTTTTAAGCTCTTAAACATTCCTTGGAAGTTCTAAAATACCCTAAAATATTTTAATTCTTTAAAACTGTGTTAATTACTGAAAACTATAAAAACTGCACTAAGATATTTCAAATCCCTTAACATCTTTTGAAATCCCTTGAAACGTTTTTAAATCTCTGGCAATTTCCTTGAAGTTTTTTGAAATATTCTAAAATCTTTGGAAATACCTTAAAATATTTGAAAATCCTTACTTTTTCTGAATGAATTCTTTGAAATCCATTAAAATATAAAATCCCACGAAATTAAATGAAATATTATATTTCCTGAAATCTTGGAAAATTTATTAAAACGCCTTGAGAGATTTTATAAATCCTTGAAAATCTCAGAAATCGTATAAAATCCCTTTAAAAAAAACCTTATAGATCCTATAAAGTCTATCCATATTTTCGAAAATTCTAGTCAATTCTTTAAAACCCCATGCAAATTTTTTAAAATCCTTAGAAATTACTTTTAAAATTTTAAATCTCTTGAAGACGCCTTGTAATCTTTTAAAATACCCTAAAATATTTAAAATCCTCTTAAACTTTTTAAAGGTATTTAAAATTCCTTGGAAGTGCTAAAAATACCCTAAAATCTTAAAAACTCTTTCAAATCCCTTCAAATTAATGAAATATTGAAAAATTTATTTTTAAATCTTTTAAAATAGCCTAAGATCTTTAAAATTCTTCAAAATCTTTGACAAAACCTCAAAATAATATTTTAAAATCTTTGAAATACCTACGAAATACGTGAATTATTGTGAATACATTGTTTGAAATTCATTAAAGTATTATAAAATCATATGAAATTACATGAAATCTGATATTTCCTGAGATCCTGGAAAATTTATTAAAATACCTTGAGAACTTTTAAAATCCCTTAGAATCTTTTAAAATATATTAAAACCTTATAGGCTTCACGCCATTAAAATTGTTTAAATCCCCTAAAATCATTCAAATCCTTTGATATCCCTTGAAACTTATTAACGGTCTTTAAAGTTCCTTGGAAGTTTTAAAATTACCCTAAAATCTTTTAAATCCTTTGAATACCTTCAAATTATTGAAATCTATTAAAAATTCCTTGTAATCTTTTAAAATGCCTTAAAAGATTTCAAAATAATTCAAGAAAATGCAAAAATGGGTATAGACCTGAATTCAAAAGTGCGTTAATGTATTGAAAATTAATTTACTAAAAATTAATTAATTTATGCGTATTAAATTTATTAAAAATTAATTAATGCGTTATTTTATTGGAAGATAACTGACTAGTGATATTTTCATTTAAAAAAGTGACTATCTAAAAAAGTTACTAAAAAGTGATCAGAGAAAAAAAATTTGAATTCTTTGAAATACATTAAAATATTTTTAAATCCCGTGAATTTACATGAAATCTGATATTTCTTGAAATCCTTGGAAATTTGTAAATCACTTGAAAATGCCTTGTAATATCTTAAAGTA
Source organism: Andricus curvator (assembly GCA_932195095.1). Taxonomy (NCBI): domain Eukaryota; kingdom Metazoa; phylum Arthropoda; class Insecta; order Hymenoptera; family Cynipidae; genus Andricus; species Andricus curvator. The sequence goes on from CAKNYM010049005.1 coordinate 154,000, forward strand.
CCCTAAAATATCAAAAATATTAAATAATATTGAAATTCTACTAAAAACTCCTTGGAATCTTTGAAAATACCCTAAAATCTTTGAAATCCCTTAAAATGTTTTGAAATCTCTTGAAACTTTGTAAAGCTCTTAGAAATCTTTTAAAATACCCTAAAATCTTTCAAAATCCCTTGAAATCTTTCAAATCCTTTGGAATCACTTTAAATGATTGAAATCTATTACAAATATCCTAAAATGCTCTTGAAAATTCCTTGGAATTTTTAAAAATATTCTAAAATACTCTTGAACATTCCTTGGAATTTTTAAAATTATTCTGAAATCTTTAAAATCCTTTGAAATCCCTTCAAATTATTGAAATCTGTTGAAAATTTCTAGAATGAAGTGTGATTTGAGAAAAAAGTGACCAAAAGTGACTATGTAGCAGCTCTGATTATTCGTAATAGTTATTTAAAGTACTTCTTACAGAAATTCCCTGACTTTTTAAAAAAATCTCCTTTTCCCAATTAAGTTTCTACCAGAAAGTAAAAAATCTTTCATTCTCATGATACTATAATTTTGTGCATTTCAGATGGATGCATTTGTGGTGATAGCGTGCCCCGAAAGCGAAATCTTCGACTCGAGAGACTTCTTAAAGCCGCTGTTGTTACCTTTCGAAGTAGATTTAGCTTTTAACAGTTCGCGGGAGTTTTCGCAAAACTACTGCATGGACTTTAGTCAAATACTCCCCGGTGGAGTGAGTTACGTCGACTTTGAAGCCTCGACCGAACCGGATGTTTCCCTAATATCGGGAGGTCTTCGAGGTTCGAAAGAAGACGCACCTTCAGTAACGGAAATGAACACCGTAGCCTGCAAAGCTGACGGAACAGTTGCTATTGGAAAAGCTGGTGCCAGCTTCCTTCATGAAAGGAGTTGGAAAGGTCTCGAGCAAAAATTAGGACAGAGTGAGATCAAACCGGCGGAAAAAGGACGTAGTGGGATTCCCCTCAGCTATGAAAATGAACCTATTTGTAAAGAAACGTAAGCTTTTATTTATGCCTGTACAATTAAAACAGCTATTAAAAAAAAACATTAATTTAAGAAAAAAATCAACAAGAAACTTTATCCTGACTCCCTCAAACTCAAGTCTAGGATTCACAAGCAAAAGATTCACCCTCGAATATTCTTTGCTAGAATAGGCACTACTTAAAATATTACATGCAGAGGATCGATACTCATTGATTCACCGCAATAAGAGAAAGAGTTTATACATTTTCAGATCTACCTTAGGCTATATTAAGTAGGTCTGCCAGGAGTATTTTAAAACTATGACTTTAAACGTTCACAACGTTCGCTTAAACATAATTTAAATTAATGTCCATAGTATACAAATGTAAAAAAGGTCGTGTGTGAAACAATGGCACAACTTGAAATGGATTGATTAGCGAAATCGAGGCGTTGATTTTAGTTGGTTATCGGAATCGTCGTTTTACCAGCTGTTTGTCGAGAAAAAATTCTCGTCTATAAAATTCTTGCACAGCTGATTTGATTACATTTCCCGTTAGTTTAACAAAGGCTTTCCAATATGGAAGACATAATGATTACCAATATGTATAAAGATTCAACGAAATAAATTTTTCGATATGACTAATGGATTATGTCTAATTTATAATTATGACTGATTATGTTTATGTTTATCTCACTAATCATTGCATGCATTATGTCATGAGTGATGCTCAAAAATCGCCATTGAGAACATTTACGTTCATGGTGATTTTCTGACTTATCAATATATTCGGTCCTCTGATGTGATCCGAATTACTTTGCGAATCCGTGGCTTCTGATGACGAGTCACTACTTTCTGAGATCGGTGTGGCAGTCGGACAATTTCTTTGTACCAAAACAGCATTCATGGCGTTGTCTCGTTGTTCTGCATTAAACTGCGAGAATGGTCGAGTCGATATTGGTCCAGTTGTTTGCCTGGAAATGAAATGATGGTTTACTATTTTGTGATTGTTCTGCCTACAGGTCTCGGACACGATCTGTTCGGGTCCGAGTTCTGCGAAAATTTAATATATGAAAAATAGCTTTTTTAAACAAATTATTAATAAAAGTAATAAATATTAATAAAAGTAATAGTTCAATTGTAAAATAAAGTAAAAGAGTAAGTCATTCAGTTTGACGAAAAAAATTGAATATTTTAATTACTGGTCACTTTTTCTTGCGTAGTTCTGAATTTTAAACGTAACATTATTGCCTGCTGAAAAAAATTCAAAGTACGTGTTTTGATAGCATTCTTTTTTTACCAAATAGTAGAATTTTCAACTAATAAAGATAAATTTTGAACCAAAAATTAAATAGTTCAATTTTCAACCAAAATGATGAGTTTTCGAACAAGAAGATTAAGTTTCTACTAGAAAGACAAATTTAAAATCAAATTGTTAAATTTTCAAATAAAAAAATTAATTTTCAACCAAAAATGGAATAGTGAAATTTTCAAATAAAAAAAATGAATTTCCAAAAATATATACAATTTGCAACCAAAGAAGTGAACTTTCAACCAAAAAAGATCAATTTTTAACGAAAAATTGAATAGTTGATATTCTATCCAAAAAATATTTTAATATTAAATAAAAAACAGTTGAATTTAAACAAAAAAGACGAATTTTAATTGAAATACTTAATTTTCAAGTTCAAAAATTAATTTTCAACAAAAAAAATTCAATAAAATACTTAAATTTTCAACCAAAAAGATAAATTTTGAAACAAGAAGATTAATTTTTTACCAAAAAGTCGAGTTTTCAACTAAAAATTTAATTTTTAACAACAAAAAATATTGTTAACAAAGTAGTTAAATTTTTAATAAAAAAATGAATTTTTAACCAAAATAAACGAATTTGCAAACAAGAAGAATAATTTTCTAAAAAAAAAGTCCATTTTCAAACATATAGTTAAATTTTCAACTAAAAAGATCAATTTTCAAGAAAAGAAAAACGAATTTTTGAAAAATTAGTTAAAATTTGCAACCGAAAAATGATTTTTCAACCAAAAAGATTAATTGTTAAGCATCAAGATTAATTTACAACCAAAAGAGACGAATTTTCAATAAAATACGTGAATTTTCATCCAAATGGTTCATTTTTAAACTAAAAGAGGCGAATTTTAACCAAAAACGAACAAGTTAAATTTTCAGTTAATCAATTTTTAACGAAAAAAAAACTGATTTTCACCAAAATAGTTTATTGTAAACAAAGGAGATGAATCTTCAAGAAAAAACGTAAAATGTAATCGTTGATGTTTCAACAAAAAAATATTTTAAATTAAAAGTTGTTGAATTCAACCAAAAAGGACAAATTGTCAACAAAGCATGTAATTTTTCAAATAAAAAAGATCAGTTTTTAACCAAAAATAAAACAAAAACAAATAAAAGAGACAAATTTTCAACCAAAGAGAAGAAACTTCAACCGATAACATTTTTAATCAAAAACAGTTGAATTCAACCAAAAAAAAAGAAGACGATTTTTTCTAAAATAGTTGGTTTTTCAATTTGAAAATATGGTGAGTTTTAAATTTTCGCTAAAAAAATATCGAAAACTTTTGAAAACATGTACTTTGAAAAGTTCTTTCAGTAAACAATAATGTTATGTTTGTGAAATTCAGAAATGTGCCAGAAAAACTGACCGTACTTAAAATATTAAATTTCTTCTCGACAAAATCAATAACTGACACTTTGACTCTATTTTACGCATGAACTGTAAACTTTTATTATTAATTTGTATGAAAAAGCTATTTTTCATTTATTAAATTTGAATTTTTGCAGAAAAAAATATGTGTTTTTGACAAAACAGCTGAATTTTCAACCAAATAGTTAAATTTTTATCCAAAAAGATGAATTCTCAACAAAATACATCACTTTTCCAGAAAACAGTTGAACTTTAAAGCCAAACATACGTATTTTCAGTTTAAAAAATTAATTTTCACTAAAAAGAATTTTCTACAAGACTGTTGAATCTTGAAACCAAAGAGACGAATTCTCTACAAAAAAGTTGAATTTTCAACCTAGAAATACTAATTTTCACAGCAACAAAAAAGTAATAATTGATAATAGTAATAGTTTATTTTCTAGCAAATAGTTGAACTTTAAACCAAGAGGATTAATTTTCTATCAAAAAAGACATCTTTTTATGAAAATATATGAAATTTCAATCATATAGTTGAACCTTTAACTAAAAAAGATCAATTTTCAACAAAAACTCGAATAGTTATAGTTGAAAAAATTGATTTTCGATAAAAAGAAAACGAATTTTCTACAATACTGTTGAATCTTTAAACCAAAGAGACGAATTCTCTACAAAAAAGTTGCATTTTCTACCTAGAAATGTTCATTTTCGCCAAAAATGTAATAATTGATATTTAAAACAAAAAAAGATTTTAATTTTAAATAAAAAACAGTTTCAGTTAAGAAAGGAAAAAAATGTCAACTAAATTTATGAATTTTCGCACCAAAAAAAGATCACTGACAGCCAAGAAAGATGAACTTTCAACCAAATAATTTAATTTTCAACAAAGCAGATGCATTTTCAACCCGAAGACAAATTTTTGAGAAAAAAGTTGAGTTTTCGAATGGGGCTAAATTAAATTAAATGGGGGTTAAATTTCTAACCAAACAGTTGAATTTTCAAACAAACAAAATTCAAATTCAACAAAAAACAGTTGCATTTTCAGCCAACTAGTTTAATTTTCTAGCTGAAAAGACGATTTGTTTAGAAGACAGTTTAATTATCAACATAAAAAGGTGAATTGTTAAGAAAAAAGATTATTTTCAACCAAATAGTTGAATTTACAAGCGAAAAAGACGAGGCACTTGAATTTTCAACAAAATAATTTATTTTCAAACAAGAAGAGATTTTCTTATTGGATTCTTTTAATTCAGTTTGAATTTAAGCGAAAAAACGAGAAAAGGGGGAAGTTTCTTCAAAACAGAAAAAAACCCCTAAAATTTCAACTAAAAAAGATCAATTTTCAACAGAAAATGGAATAGTTACATTTTCAATTTAAAAAATTAATTTTTGGAAACAAAAATTCAATAAGATGGTTCAAACAAATTAATTTTCAACTAAAATGATACATCTTCAACAAAAAAATTTAATTTTTAACAGATAAGTTCAACTTTCGACCAAGTGGTTGAATTTACAACCCAAGAAAATGAATTTTCAAGCAAGAAGATTAATTTTCTACCAAAAAGACGAATTTTCAACAAAAAAAGTTAATTGTCAACCAAATAGTTGAATTTCCTTCCACAGTAGTTGAATTTTTATCCCAAAAAGATTAATTTTCAACAAAATAGTCCATTGTTAAACCAAAGAGATGAATTTTCAACTGTAATAGTTCAAAAATAAATTTTCAACTAAAAACAACGATTTTTCAACAAAAAAAGTTCAATTTTCAACCAAAGAGATGAACTTTCAACTAGATTGATGCGTCCAAACAAATATCCAGTGGCCACCCTGTAATTATACTTTTTTTTAACTTACTGAGGGGTCCATGAGCTGGGATTGGTATCCTCTTCGGGAGGCAAAGCCGGTGGAGAGGCAGGCTGTTCAGGAATATCTAGAGAGTCGTTCACCTGAACATCATAATCAGGATTAGATTTGATCCAGTCGGGACTATTAAAAGGTGTAGCTGAGACCAATTTATTCTTGTCCATATAATTATGGTTGTTGTTGGTGATAGCCGAATAGGGTTGCGACTCTCCCACCTCGATAAAGGCACCTAGAATCAAATTTAAATATTTAATATAATTCAAACGGCGAAAAATCTCTTGAGAATTGTTCATTCATTTAAATAATCAATTTACCAGTTTCGAGTGGAGGAGCACTAGGTCCGAAAATATTGGTCCATGTCCGACATCCATTATCTCTCATGTGAGCATTTAACAAACTTCCTGTTCCTAAAAATTAAATTTTTTATTATATATCTGGATTAAACATTCTAAATTGAGAAAATACTCAAATAAGTTTTAAATACTTACGTTTTTTCATCAGAATCAGGAAAATAATTGCACCTACTATGCATATTGCAGCAGCAGAACCCAGCCAAATGAGTAGTGGCTTCTTCTTAATAATAGGTTCTGGAACTATTTATAATAATTAAATTCTATAATTTACGAACAAGTAATCGATATGAGATTTTTTTGTTAATTCATACCTTCTCCATTTTGAGCAACTAGAGCTTTTGAGCAAACGTCAGCCATTTCTCCAGTCGATAATATCTCGGCTGTGTATCTGAAACATCAAATTGATCAATTTTGGTGAAATTAGGAAATTCAAATTGATTTGATATTTTTTCGATTGGAATTTTGATTCAGATTTCAGGGTGCCCACAAAACTTCATGTTAAAAATTCCCTGACTTTTACCTAATTTTTCATTTTCCTTGACCATTAATATTTAAAGACCAAAATTCTAATCTTGTAACATTTTTAGTATATAATTTTTATAAATTGAATAAAACAACTTTAAGCTAAAATTTATATTTTTTAAATTTATTATTTCCAGAACTGCCAAAGCGTAATTTTCTTGAAGAAAGGTGAAAAAGTAACCTATTTAAACCGAAAAAGTGACGAATGTTCTTTTGAATTTAAAAGAATTAAAAAGGATTCGATTCATAAGACTTCAAAACAATTCAAGTTAAATTTAAATGAATTGGAAAAAGATACAAAAAAACCATTGACTTCAAGTAAAATTGGAGTGAATTTAGAGGAATTTAAGCAAAATGAGAAGAATTCGATGAAAATCATAAAAATTTAAGGTGAATTACAAAAAAATCAAGTGAATTAAAAGCAATTAAAAATATGCAAAAATTTATGGAATTCAACAAGTTTGAAAATAGTTTAGAAAAATTCAAGGGAATTCAAAAAGATTTTATAAGATGCCTAAGAATTTAAGGTGAGTTTAAGATGAATAAAATAAAAGAAAACCTTCCAAAAATCCATTGAATTGAGTAGAATTAGAAGAATTTAAGTGAATTCCAAAAATTCAAGAGAATTCAGGATAATTTAATAAGAATTCAGGGAGAATTCAAATTGCAAAAAATATTTGAAAATGTCTTCAAAGCTTTAAACCCCTACAATATCCCTCACTCATTGTGAATAAGTTCTTTGAAACCCATTAAAATATTATAAAATCGTGCGAAATTCTATGAAATTTGATATTTTCTGAAAATCTAGAAAATATATTAAAATACCTTGAAAGCTGCTAAAACCCTACAAAATCATTAAAATCCTTGGGAATCACATGAAATCTAGTAAATCTCTTGAAAATGCCGTGAGACCCATACCGTTTCAAATCAGGAAAAATTTCAAGAAAAGAAACAAGTATTTTATAGTTTGACCCCCCCCCCCCTTAACCAATTGAAAAATGACAAAGTGGCGGTTATTTTTCTAAAATTATTAAAAGTGGATTTTCTCAAAACCGCTACTTTCAAATTGTTTTTTTTTTTAAATATATGGTAGTATGTACTAGATATCTTCCGAGTTTGGTTCTTGGTGAACCACTGTTGAACATTAATAAAAATTATTTTTGAATAATCGAATTTTCGCACTTTTATCGGGAACAACGAAAGGTACACAAAATATTCAGATAATAAATTCAAATAATTTCTGTTCACGAGAATAAATAAAAATTTAAATTGAAAAAAATTCTGTGCTCAAAAATGGTTAAGCCTCCATAAAACTGATAGGATGCCTCTTTTATATTAGCAAAAACTTTTTTTTAAATATTGGATAAAATAAAAAAGATGGGGTTTCCTAAAAATTATCTTATATTTTCGAAATTTGATGACAAAATAAAGAGAATTTTCTGGAAACTCCCACCTTTTTTACCCCATATAATTATTTTTGAGGACAAAATTTTTTTTTAATATAGGTAATTTTTTTCTGGTAAACAATGCAAGATATCACAAAAAATCAAGTGGTAATTTTGTACAACTTTTCTAGATGTGTAAACTTTTATCTAAACATTTTTCTTATACCTTTGTTTCCGAGGAAAATTCAAAAATTAGATTTTTCAGAAATTATTTTTTTTTCAATGTGAAGCAGTGGTTTATCAAGAACGAAATTCAGGAGGCATATAGTACGTATTACCATTTATTTCTAAAAAAAATGATTTAAAATCGGTCTTTTTGAGAAAATCCACTTTCAAAATTTTTAGAAAAACAGCCACCATTTTGTCATTTTTTAATATTTTTTTTTTGGAATTAATTGAAAAATCAAAAAGCCTACCATTTTTTTAGAATTCGCAGGCAATCTTCCAATGATTGTAAAAAAGAAAAAAAATGTTGTCAAACAGTAAAACAAGTATCCCTTGCTTTTCAGTCTAGATTCTAGAATTATACATCCGAATGAAAAATCATTCTCACACTCAAACTGGACCTCTGCCTGATTTGAAATGGAATTGGGTTTAAATTCTTTTAAAATACCCTAAAATATTTTTTAAAGCTCTTGAAAACTTCTTGAAATTTATTTATATACCCTAAAATATTTCAAATCCTTTCAAGTCTTTTGAAACTTTTTAAAGCTCTTGAAAATTCCCTCGAATTTTTTCAAATATCCTGAAATCTTTCAAACTCCTTAAAATCTTTGGTGATACCTTGAAATATTTGAAAATCTTTCAATCTTACGAATCCCTCAATTCTTGTGAATGAATTCTCTAAAATCCATTTAAAAATGATAAAATCCCGTAAAATTACATGTAATATGATTTTTCTTCCCTTGGGTTCTTTTAAAATGTCCTAAAACCTTACAGGCCCTATAAAGTTATTCCATATCTTCTGAAATTCTAAGAGATTTTTTAAAAACCTTATGAAAAATTTTAAAAACACCTTAAGATCTTAAAAAATCCTTTGGAACCATCCCTTCAAAGGTTTGAAATCTATTAAAAATGCATTGTAATCTTTTAAAACACCCTCAAATATTTCAAATCCTTTGAAATATTTTTAAATCCCGTGAAACTTTTTAAAGCTCTTGAAAATTCCTTGGAATTTTCAAAAATGCCCTAAAATCTTTAAAATCCTTTGAAATCCCTTCAAATTGTTGAAATCTATTCAAAATGTCTTAAGATTCTTTTAAGATACCCTAAAATATTTTGTAAAGCTCTTGAAAATACCTTGGAATTTTTAAAAGTGCCAAAAAATCATTAAAAGCCTTTGAAATTTTTTGAAATCTTATGGAAGCTTTTTAAAGCTCTTGAAAATCCTTGGAATTTATGTGCTTAAAGTTTTAAACGTTCAAATGAACGAAATATTTTTTTCTCAATTACATTTTATCTATAAATATTGTTCCAACTAGAATTTAAAATAATCCATTATAAGATTTTTTTGTAATTTAATATTTGGAAAATAAATGAATGAATATTTTAGCACTATTTCTAGTTTTCAAAGCCATCAGTAAAAAATGTTGCTCATTTGAACGTTCAAAACTTTAAGTACAGAGAATTTTTAAAAATACCCTAAAATATTTCAAATACTTTGAAATCCCTTGAAACTTTTCAAAGCTCTTGAAAATACCTTGGAATTTCTAAAAATACCCCAAAATCTTTTAAAAACAACTTTGAAATCGTTTGAAACTTTTTAAAGCTTTTGAAAATTCCTTGGAATTTTTTTAAATGACCTAAAATCTTTAAATTCCTTTGAAATTTTTTGGAAATCCCTTGAAACTTTTTAAAGCTCTTGAAGATTCGCTGGTATTTTTGAAAATGACCTACAATCTTTCAAATACTTTTAAATTTATTGAAATCTCTTTAAACTTTTTAAAGCTCTGGAAATTCCTTGGAATTTTTAAAAATACCCTAGAATATTTAAAATACTTTGAAATCACTTGAAACTTTTCAAAGCTCTTGAAAATACCTTGGAATTTCTAAAAATGCCCTAAAATCTATTTTTTTAAACTTTGAAATCGTTTGAAATCTCTTGAAAATTTTTAAAACTTTTGAAAATTCCTTGCAATTTTTTTAAATTACCTAAAATCTTTAAAATCCTTTTGAAATTTTTTGATATCGCTTAAAAAATTTTAAAGCTCTTGAAATTTCTTGGAATTTTTTAAAATACCCTAAAATATTTCAAATACTCTAAAATCCCTTGAAACTTTTTAAAGCTCTTGAAAATTCCTTGGAATTTTTAAAAAA